>PVIH01001590.1:0-91814 GCA_004025045.1 Sigmodon hispidus
GGACTGACCCTTTGGATCCCACTCCACCTAGAGGAACACCTGACTCACTCTTGAGGGAGAGGGGAAAGAACTGGATTTGGCCAGAAGTGGAGACTGATCTAAGCATTACTGGGTCAGTGGGACCATGGGACTGTCTGCTCCCTGCCCAGGGAGGGGATGGGGAGTTGCAGAGGAAAAAAAATGACCAGATGTGTTGGGAAGGGGAAGAGACCTTGAATAAGGATATACAGGGATGAAAAAAAAAAATTCAGAGGGAAAGATGAACACAAAGAAAATATAGGTGTAGCAATCTTATTTGTATTTCTTCCCTTGATAAGCCATGCCTATCATTCTTATCCTCTGTATATTTATTGTTAACTCTTCCACATTTTAAATTCTTTTTACTGTGTTTTTTTTGATAAATACAAAATAAAGAAAAAAAAAAGAAAATTATTTAGAGACTTTCCTCATAAGCATATGAGGGCTGGTGAGTCCAAATTCAGCAGGATGGGCCAACAGGTAAATGTCTGGAGAGCCAATGGCATACATCAAGTCTGAAGGCAGTCTCCCTGACAATTCCCTCTTGTTTGGGGAACAGATCTTTTTGTTCTCTTCATGTCTTAAAACAATTGGCCAAACCTCACATATTATAGAGGGCAATCTGCTTATCAAGGTTTAGGGTCAGAGTCAGGGTTAGGTTATGTCAATCTCATCCTAAACCCTCTAAGTTGGCATGTTAAATCACTCTTCACATGGGGGTATTCTAAAATGGCCATTAACTGAACATATACTGTGATCTTCAGATGCTCCATGAAATAGAATAGTTCACAGGTATCCAGCAAGAAAGTTAGTGGATTTCACTTGATAGCATGCAGTTAGAAAAGAGCATAGGTGACATCACACCTACTTCTCACCATCAAGTCCAGAACTTGTTTAATAATCTGCAGGGGCTTCACACACAGGTTGTCTTCATATGCTGTGCCAGACAGATGTCAGAGCATGAAGAGTCTTTTACTGTTTTTCTCTGGAAATTCTTCCTGATGCCTATAAAAACTTTCCTCCAAGAACAGCAAGCAAGAAAGTTTAAAAAGGAGCCATCGAAGGCTTTTTCTTAGGGTTCTATCTCCTGTGTGTGTGTGTGTGTGTGTGTGTGTGTGTGTGTGTGTGTGTGTTCAACAATAACACAGGCACATAGAAAGAGAGACAGAGATATCAACAGTCTCACTGTAGCCTACTATTTACTAAAGCAGCTGCCATTTATCAGACACCTACTGTCTTTCAGCCCACTCTAAAGAGCAGATGATACCAACTCCATTTTGTGGTTGAGAAAATCGAGGTTCAGATTGAAGTTTGCCATGCTTATTATTTTAAAATACTAAGTTGATTTCAAAAGATGTTTGAGTCCAAAATTATAGTCTTCCCTTTGTACTTCAGTCTCTTTCCAGAGATCAGGGCCATGATGGACTTGGTATTTATCCATTCCAGTTGATCCCTGTCTCATCCTCTCCAGTTCTCTGCCAAACTGAAGTGGTAGGTATAGCTGGTATAGCTCACTAGTCCTTCAGAGAGAAGTCCTAAGTACGTCTACTGTCCAAGCAAGTCATTTCACCTGTTATTGCTCAGCGTATTTATATATATATGTATATATATATACATATATACATATATATATAAAGTGAAGGAAAGCAAGCAATAGAGTCTTTCAAGGGTAAAAGAGATGATGTCTGTGACACCTCCTCTTAAGGGGCTGTCTATGTGCTTTCAACCCACAATATGGCCCATCAAAATGGCTTCTAAGTTGGAAGTGAAAGTTTGCAGAACTTTTGTATAATTGATATATGCCTACTTCATCATTAGGTTTGTTTGTCTTGAGCTTTCACAAGTAATCCAATTTTTTTTTATAAATTCAGTTTTTCTTCATCTTCCCAAATGGATTGTTGAGCAAGGCAGAAATTGAACTTTTAATGTCCTTATCTCCTGTTACCATACCCAATACAGGGAACTTCCCCTCCCACATTGTAGAGTAAATCTACTCTGAAGATTGACTCTGAAAGAAAGAGAAGCTAAAGGAAATTCCAAAATGTCAGTTTGCTCACTGAATATAAGATTTGATAAAAAACAATGTGGCGAATCCAGCTGGTGCAAGGTAGGTAAAAAGGAGGTCCTGTTCCTAGACAGCAAGAAGTGTAGAGATGTTGAGAGGGGCAAAGTCCTGAAGCCCAGTCTGGAGAAGACAGGGATTTGTTCATTCTGAGTTGGCAGAATTCAGTATAAAAACTGCTAAGGAAGAGTCAAAAAATCTTAAGCTTCAACATTTGTATGTCATTAAACACTCTTGAGTTGGTTTGTAAATCTGGAACATTACAATACTTAACTAGATTATTGTAAAGTCATTATCCTAGCTCAAAAATGTTGTGATATCACAGGCAAAAGGCCAACTTTCTTAACAGATAAAGACCTCCTACAAATTAACTAAAAATAGCCAGGAACCCAACAAAAAGAATGAGCAACAGGAGCAGATGGTTCACAGGAAAATAAATCATCATCTCTTAAACAAAAAAGAATAATTCAAACTAAGACTATAAAGTAAATTGATGTTTTCAACCATCAGACTATAAATGGCAACATTTCCCATAATCCAACTTGTAGGTGAGAGTCTATAGAATCTACAGCACTCAGAAAATACTGGAAATGTATAGTCGATATCCTTTAAAGAAAACAATTTGGTGATTATTATTAAAAGTAAAATGTCAAGGCTGTAGAGATGACTCAACAGTTAAGAACACTTTAAGAGGGCCAGTATTTGGTTTCTAGTACCCACAGTTCACAGCCTCCTATAGTGACTCCAACTCTAAAGAATTTAACACCCTCTTCTGGCCTGCAAAGATACCATACCCCCCCCAAACACATACATAAAACTAAAATAAAATAAATCTTAAAAATTCAATCTTGATAGGCCCCTAGAAGCAGCCATCCACACCTAGATTTTGATTCTAGAGGTGAACTCACTCACATATATGAGAAAGTGACCTTTATAAAAGGGTTTTCATTACAGCTATGTTTACACTGTCAACACAAAAAATCTAATATCCCATGATTAATTGCTATTTAGATCAACTGCATTATATCATATTTCCATGCAATGAAATGACAGCCATCTTTGAAAAGGAAGTCATCTCTCTGTGTCCTAACATGGACAGATGCTTCAATATATTGCTTAATGGAAAAAAAAAAAAAACAAGGGCAAGGTAGTACCTAAAGTTAATATCTGGGTTACTAAATAAAAACTACAAATGTGCTATTTAATATGTAAGGTTTTAACTTAGAAATTATTTATATCTTTAAAAATTTTATAAAAGTGAAAATTGCTTAGGAGCATCTATTTCTCCTCTAAATTGAACACTTTATTCCACTGGCTTTGTCATTTGACTACATACAATTTCAAAATCTGGGGAAGCCACTATAAGAAACATGCAGCAGGGTCTGGGCATGATGGGCTATGCCTGTAATCCCAGCACTTAGGAGGCTGAAGCCAAAGGATCAAAAATCAGAGGTCTGAGCTACAAAGAGAGATACTTATCTAAAGAATTTCCTCTAGAGAGGAAACTGAGTGGAAAGACTTTTTAATTTTATACTTTATCAAACCATTTACCAAAAATTTATAAAATATATGAACACCCATGGCTTACCTGTGCTACTTGTACATGTTGATTCTTGGGCGCCTGGATGGTGTCTCCCTTGACTCTGCCCTCCTTCCCCTATCTACGCTCAGATTTTGCCACCTACTTCTAAGGTGCTTGCCATAGGCTAAGACAGTTTCTTTATTAAAAGGAATGATATTCATGGCATACAGAAAGACATTCCCACATCACTTCCTCTTTACTATCTAATCAAAAAGGTTTCAATTTTAACATAGCAAAATTACATATAACAAAAGTTATCAAGTAAGAATTATAGTTATTATATCTAATTTATTTGTCCTTAGAAAAATTAAGAAAAATATGCTATCATCTACTTTATTCTTATAAGTGTAAAGTTTCATATATAATATACCTTCTATTATAATTAAAGAAAACTATACTTATAACTATCTAATCTTCAGCTACATCAAAGACCAGAGAAGGATATAATATTGCCCAAGTAAACAGGAAGTACAAGCAACTTCCCAAATCTAAAAATGACAGAGATGACATCTGGCTGCCTGGACAGTGGCCTTCTCTTCCCATCAAAGATTTTTTTTCAGGGGGTCTTGGTTGACCAAACCATACTAGCCTGGAAGCAATCCACAGGTTCTCATCTTCTGTGGGAACAAAAGAAGAACCTCTTTTACAAATCAACATATCCTTAGACCCAAATTTCAAAGTCAAGATACCTTTAAAATATAAGTTTGTTTAACTTAGCAGCCTTTGCAATCAAATGTCATTCTGCAGTTAGCTCATTAACAGCTAAGAAGTTAAAAGAAAACACAATAATAACCATAATCCAGACTTTGTATGTATTTTCTGACTTTATATGGCTTATTATATTTGTATTACTCTAGTTCTCTTTTTTAAAGAACTTTCTCTACCTTCTTTCTGTTCTCTCCCAGCCTATGTATTCTTTTTCATGCACATTATAACCCATTTAGAAGATTTCTCCATCTGAATCTGTTTTATTGTATAACTTTAATCAGTTTTTAACTAGAAGATCTTTTAAAATGCTTTGCTTTGACTGCTGACTCCGCTCTGCTCGGCTTTTCAACATGGCAGAGGTACCAGAGCCATAATTATCTTTCCAATTCTGAGAAATAGTATTAAATATTGTGGAGCTGTTTACCACCCCAACTCTGGAAAATCTTAGGGTCCACACTATCATCAAGTAGAGCACCTCCACTGCTCATGAACTTCATCTAAGTATTTGGCAGCAGGGCCTCTTAAGGAAGCCAAAGCTGAGTCAGGAAGCCTCTCTTAAAGGAACCGTGCATCTGCTTGCCACAAGCAAACAGAGCAGTCCCAGAAAATGTTGCTACTAAAAAACCATCTTTGATTCTGTTTCCTTTTTGTTCAATATAAACAGAAACCTTAAATTCATCATATGTAGCTTGTTGCTTATACTGAGTCTTCTGTGAACTGGGAACTTCGGGAACTGGCCTTGTTGCAGCTTAAACTGGCTGCTGCAAACCCACCATATTGCAATTCAAGTCCACATGACATGCCATCTCTGTACCATAATCCACTTCAGAGACACAATTTGGAAGTCGTTTTGACTGTTTCTGTGATCTAGAACTCTTTTTAAGCTTTCTCAGGCTTTATGGGGGTGTGTATGCCCCACTTTGGTGCATCATTGATAACAGGAAGTTTCTGGTCCAGACTACCCCATGGTCCGAACCTGCCTGCTGCTACTTAGCCCTGCCCCCACAGTGACTCAAACACTTATGTTAATTTCATGCTGCTTGGCCTATGGCTCAGGCATATTGCTAGCTAGTTCCTGTATCTTAATTCAACCCATCTCAATTAATCTGTCTTGCCATGTGGCCCATGGCTTACCTGCATTACTTTTACATGTTGATTCTTGGGTGGCTGGATAGTGTCTCTTTAACTCTGCCCTCCTTCCCCTATCTATGCTCTGATTTCCCCACTTACTTCTAAGATGCCTGCCATAGGCCAAGACAGTTCCTTTATTAAAAGGAATGATATTCACAGCATACAGAAAGACATCCCACATCATACCTCTGACAACTTTCTGTGGTCTGTACCTTTAAAGAAAAGATCATCACTTCAGGGAAGGAACTCATTTATCTGAAGATAAAGGAGAAAAATTAGGTCAAAAGACAGTGAACACAAAATGAGAACCTCTCTTTAATAGATATATTTGCGCTGATAAACAACAAAATTAGGTTTTCAGCATTCTCAGCTGTTAATACTTGGGTCAGTATATGGATTGATTAATGAAGGAATGGTCAATGATAGCTTTTAGTACCCAAAAGGATATTTATTTTTACACACTCTGAGTAGCAGCATAAAGAACTGCCTGTGAAGAACTCATGCCAAAATAGCTGATCCTAATGGGCCAGCTTCTAGACACAGTCATCAACGAAAGAACACAGAGGGGTCAGAGGATCAGGTTCAAAGACTGATGACTTCTGCTCATTGTCAGCTTGACAGGGCAGGAATCACCTAGGAGCCCTCCTCCAGGACACCTGTGAGGGATTGTTTAGATAGAGTCAGCCCCTGGGTGTACCTGTGAAATCCATCACTTGAGTAGGTTAACTAGTGTGGGAAGACCTACTCTAAGGAAGGGGGACCCTGCTACCTGGGCTTTAGTCCTGGAGCACATGAAGAGAACACTGAGCACTGGTACTTATCATTCTCTGCTTCCCGACTGTGATACTGGGTGGCCAGCCACCTCAAGATCTCGTCTCTTCTACTTCCCCGTCATGACATACTACGTGTCCTCTGTTAAGTAACTTTTTATCCCAGATTTGAATACAGTGACAGGAAAGGTAATTAATACAATGACCTTGCTGTGTTTAGACAGTTGTCACGAATGCAGAAGAATATTTAAGAACACAGAAAATGGGTGCAATTAATTATAATTAATTTTAGATGGTAAAAAGTAGTACACAATTTTATGTCAATAATTTAAAACCTCAACATAATTAGGTAATGTGTTCAGAAGGAACCAAGGAACTAAAAGAAATTCTTAAAAAGGGTTCTGGACTGGGTACCTGCCAGTGTTGGGCCATCTGCCCCCATGGAACCCCACTTCTTATCTAAAGAGGCTGACTCTAGAAGAATGGCTTTCTAGGTTCCTGGATCAGCTGATTTCTGGCAGATTTCAAGAGTGAGAGGAAGTGGTGGGAAGCCAGAGATGGGGGAGGAGAAAAACCCAGGATTCTTGTCCTGCTCTGCTGTGTCTCTGGTGCTCTCTAACCGTGCTCATCTGTGTTCTGTAGCATCAATTTCTTCTAGCCACACTATTGTGGCTCCAGCTTGTGCTGCTTCTGCTTCTCCTCCTCGTCCTCGTCTCTCTCTCTCTCTCTCTCTCTCTCTCTCTCTCTCTCTCTCTCTCTCTCTCTCTCTCTCTGTTTATGTGTGGAGGGAAAGTATGTGCTCATGTATGTGAAAACCTGAAGTCAGCATCATGTGTCCTCTCTCACTTTCCACTTTTCTCCATGAGACAGGGTTGCCACACTGTTTGTTATCACTCCCTTTTTACATAAGTGCTGGGGATCTGAACCCAGGTGCTCACTTAGACAGACAGCACTTTGCCCACCGAGTCTCCTCTCCAGCCTCCCACCCACAGCTTCAGCCTTTGATCTCTAATAGCAGCACTTCTTTGCTCCGTACTCTCCAGGTTAGAAGTGGGGTATTTATGGACACTGCTAATTCCATTTGGTTGGCTTTTCTGCTCCTTCTATTTCCTGCTCCAGTTTCTCTTATAAAACATACAAAACCTTTTGTTTTCTTTCGTGGGGTGATACAGGTGGCTTTACAGACTATTTCAAACTGAGACGCATGTAACTTCCAAGCTGTATGTATATGTGTTTCAGAGCTTAATAAATGACATAAATCCTGTAAATAAACTGGACAAAAGAAAACTTTAGAAAAGTCCTCAGAAAAGATTTGCACTAGAGACATGGCTTGTGACAAAGATACTATCATCCCTTAGCAGCAGTAGGTTGAGAAGGCAAGGCACACAATTGGAGGACCTCTAAAAGATCTGTATTTTGGACAAGAAAGGATAACATTCAGAACCTAAGCGACAAATCTATAGAATTTATTAAGAAAGGAAAAACAAGTCATGTGAAAAAATTTTATAAAAATATGCCATTCATATGACCAACAGGCATATGAAAAGGGCATCAAAGTCATTAGACATTAGGATAATACCAAGTTATAATGTGACACCTTTGTAGAGATACTAGTATTAGCAACAAATGGACTAAGACTGTCATAGTTAGAGTTACCATTGCTGTGAAGAAACATCATGGCCAAAAGCAACTTGGGAGGAAAGGGTTTATTTGACTCTCATATCATAGTTCATTGAGGAAATTGACACAGGTCAGGACCCTGAAGGTAGGAGATGATTCAGAGACCATGGAGGAGTGCTGCTTACTGGCTTATTATTCATGGCTTGCTCAGCCTGGTTTCTTACTGAACCCAGGACCACCAGCCCATAAGTGGCCTCATCCACAATGGTCTGGGCCCTCCTATATCAATCACTAATTAAGAAAATGCTCTTTTCTTCATTAAAAAAAAAAAAAGACTTGCCTACAGCTGGACGTTATGGAGGCATTTTCTTAATTTAGGCTCCCATCTCGTAGATGACTCTATTTTGTGTCATGTTGATATAAAACCAGCCAGCACAGAGATCAAAAATCAGTAGAGTTGTGAAAGTAACTGCAATTCTTACATATCACTGGGAGAGTAAACTATTCAGTATGTGTCATATTCCTAACACCCTAAAGTATAATTTATAAATAATAACTCACACTTTTTAAGGCCCACAGTTTTACAAGTTTGACACTGAAAACCATTACTCTCTCAAGAAAACAAACCTGTCTACTACCAGAAGTTTCTTCATGCTGTTCAGAGCCCATCCCTTCCTCTCTGTTCCCCATGACCACAATCCCAGAACAACCACTAATCTACTCTGTATCTCTATGGGTTAGTTCTCATGTTCTAGATCTACTATACACAGAATAACATGAATTTTTGTGTCTAGCTTCTTTTACTAAGTTATTTTGACATTCAGCCATGACAATTATATCACTAGTTGTTCACTAAGTATTTTATTATGTGGCTGTATTTATGGTTTCTTGAGATAAGATTTCTCTATATAATAGCCTTGGCTGTTCTGGAATTGCTTTATGAACCAGGCTGGTCTTGAACTCACGGATTCACCTGCCTCTGTTTCTTTCTTTTGGATAGCAATCTGGAATGGGATGGCTGAGTCACAGGTAAAGTAAGAGTAACAGCTAAAGAAATATGGGACAATGTTTAAGAAAACTAAACATATTAATTCTTTAAGACTAAGCAACTCATCTCTGGGCATGTCACCAAGAGAAGTGATACATTAACACCCCCCATGCAAAGATATGCATTAATAGTCATAGCAGCTTCACCTATAAGAGATCAAAATTGGACACATGCCATATGACCATCAGTGCAGCCAAGAATCCCCCAATTGTGGAGTTCCCAAGTTGTCTCAGGCAACAAGAGAGGTTTTGTTATTCAGGAAATCTATTATAATAGTACCATTATATATTCTCAATTCTCTCCTTTCATTGTCTTTGTCATTCACACCCCAACACTCAAAGTTCAAGTTTCTATGTTCTTGCAGCCAACAGCTGAATGTGACTGAAGAAAATTATGTGACCTTTGCCTAGCTTCTCTGTGATTTTCAATCAGGGATGGTTCAGTTCCCCTGAGGTATTTGGAAATGGGGCAAGGGCAGTTTATCATCAGAGAAATTGATGAAGAAGCACCATGGGCCAGAGTACGAAATGCCAGCTGACATTTCTGCCCCACACAGCAGAATCCCCACAGGATGGTATTAGACCAGAAAACTCAAGCGGTCAGTTCTGCAGTCACAGAGATTCCATCACTTCCCTTCCCCATCCTCCTGGGAAACTTCTCTTTTTGCCCTGAACTGCCAGCATTGTCTCCTTCTTCCTCATCTGAAAACAACATCTTACTTAGTAGGGGGAAAATCCTGTGCTCTTGATATCTGCCAGTCTACCTCCGTCTGTCCCTACATCCTCCACAGCCATCACAGTCCTGAGGGTGAACTGCTCAGGCCATTTCCCAAGTCTGTGCCTGGATTCTACTCAGTAACTTACTTCCAGTCACCATGTCATCATCAATTTCTACCCCACCCCACACCTGCTCTTACTACAGTGAGGATTTACACATCCCATGCAATCTTGTAGCCTAGAAGTTCTCTCTACCAATATCACATTTGCACCTACATTTTAGAATGTGATAATTTGCAGGGAGTCGTGTGACATGGTTTTGAGACTTTGGTGGCTAGGTTCTTTTCCACCTAAGTTTGATGCCTGAAGCCCTTGGTTAGCATGCAATCTAGAATATTTCATTTCACAATGTATGGATCTGACAGGTCACAGAGCCATGGTGGGCTGGGCAGAAAAAAAAAATGTCACATGAAGAAAGGGAAGTAAGACATTAGGGGTCCCTAGGGAGGAAGATAATAAAGGTTAGGGGTAACGGCCTAAATCTGAGATCAGATTCCACCAGGGGGAATACATGGGGAATAAGGGAGCTGGAGTATGTTTATAAAGGATAATATTTAAAGGACATAGAAGAGGCTGAGATGCCATTGGTGCCCTCCATCCTGGTTTGTTTGGAGGAGGCAAGGATGCAGAGGTAGCTGGGGTAACATGACTGTCAGCTTGCTGGTTGTAATGAGTGTAGAGAGTAGCAACCTGCAAACTGAAGCTGATAGACACAAGTATGTTTTACAATATAGCTGGAGTCCTATCTTACTTTCATCAAAAATTGCAAAGCAAAGGGTTTCTCATTTCTTATGGAGAGAGTGAGCTGAAGTAAAGTCATTTTTCTTATGTATTTGCTCAAAATGCATCTGGCAATCAAGAGAAAAAATAAGCAAACTGAGAGGGTCATTGTATAAAACACTGTTCCCCACTACAATTATACTCGAAATTATTTCTAAATGTTTTAAACATATTTTTTTAAAAAAAAAATCAGCACGCACTAAGTTTTTATCAAGAACATTCTTTTCTTTTCAAAGCTATCACCAGAGAATACCTATTTCTTGTTTCATCCCAGGCCATGTAGTTATTTGGATGACAGCCACAAGTTTCATCATAGGGAGGAAAAAAATACTACATAAAAGAACAAAATACTCAGTTATATACAACCCAGTATACATTCCAGTATAATTGCTTGCACATTCCTACTTGCTTTGTGTGAGTTGACCATTGCCAAACCAAATAACCAATGGGTATTTTTAGTTGTGAGATCTAAAAAGCTGGCCCAGAGTCAGAAAGCCTAACATCCCATTGGTGAGACCACTATTTGTAGGGTATTCTTAGGGAAACTAATGCGCGAGACTGTCCCTTTGATACACCTTGAATTGGTAAGCTGGAGGCCTGGATATTTCAATATTAGGTCTGAATCTAGACTCTGAAGCTTAGGTAGTGCTGGTCCTTCTCTCTGTTCTCTATATTCTCACTTATATACAAGAGTAAAAGTTCCAATCTCACAGGATTGTTGAGACACAACTGTTTATATATTCAAAGTGATAAGTACTATACAATAACAGATTAGAAATTCTATATTAGTATTTACCCCACCTCACTCTTTTTTTCTGCTTACCAATGATGTGACATGTAAAAAGGCAGGGACAGGGGTTCAGAAAAGCAAAGGAATATCCACCAAGGCTTAGAATGACTAGAAATGTCACACATCCCAGATTCATGGATGGGTTTTGCTTATCATGTCATCCCCAGAATGAAGTTCTGTTGAAACATTACCTTTAGAATGTCATAGTCACCTTCTGGCACATCACACAATTTAGGAGGTCTCTTCCTCTTGCCCAGTATGCAGTTCCTTTCTTTCTGTCTTCTTCAATGTCTTGTTAGCTCCCCCACCCCACTAAAAATTTTATTTTATATGTGTGGGTTTTGGCTGCATATGTGTCTGGTGCTCTGCAGAAGTCATCAACTCCTCTAGAACTAGAGTTACAGATGGTTGTAGCCATTATGTGGATGCTGGGGATTGAACCTAGGTCCTTTGGAAAACCATCACAGTGCTCCCAGCCTCTGAGCCATCCCTCCCTCCTCTTCTTTCTTTTTCCATTGCTTCATCAGCATCTATTGTTCTTTCCTTTCCTTTATACTACATTTTCCAATGTACATGTGTATACATGTATATTTATATAAATATGCACATGTGAAACAGGACAAATGTATTCTGTCAAGAAACAGTGTCTGAGCACTCGGCTGGAACAGGACTTTCTACTGCAAGAGGTTGAGAAAAAAGTGCAGGGCCCTTTGGTTTACTCAGGAGAAAGTGTTGGGGAACAATGTATTAGTTGGCCTCACATTTTTGTCAATATTTCTTATGGAAAATACAGAGAAGATTCATTTCTAATTCCTATGTGTTTTCCTAACATCTGAAGCTAAGGGAGCTAAAGACTGAACTCAGGAGTAGACACAGGAAAACTTTTACCATGAGCTTTTAAGTTCAAATTCAACAAGCTCTCAAATCTGATTATTTTGGGAGTATAGGGAGGTTGAGATAGGGTCTTATTCTATATCCCAGGTTACTGAGGAACTCACTTTGTAGACCAGGATGTCCTCTAACTTGAGGCCATTCTTCTGCCTCTGCTTAACTAGTTCTGAGATTTTAGGTGTCTGCCACCACTCAGCTCTAAATCTGAATTCTTTGTGGAAAATCTTTGCAAAGTCATGCCTGACTAGACCCCTGGCCAAACAAGGCCATCCATGTGGAGTGATTACCATATAATCTCTCTGGAATAGGCTTAATTTCAAATAAAATTCTCTTCTCAAATGTTCACTGCTCACTATCACACTGCATATGTAAGAATTTAGTTGAAAAGTATAACACCTCTGTCCACAGATCGTCCAGAACATTGCGCACTGAACAAAGGTTGGGTCTAACAATTCTAGGCTGGAATGTGTTTGTCTCAACACTTCGCAGTAAAATGAGATTCATTAAGGAGAAAGGAGAGACTCTCTGGCTTTCATCACTGAACACAGTGTCCTAGACGAGGACTTATCATGTCATATCTGCCTGAGGAATCTTGACTTCACCATTGCTGCTTTTCTCCATCTCCCACCAGCACGGCAAGGTGCCAATCCTGTTAACACTGTAACAGGATGTGAGGAGTCCTGCCCAAGATTCTGAGGACTCTGTGAACTGCTTTTGTGGCATTGTGTTCTTCTCAGGAATTCGCCTTGGCAACATCCTCGAGTTCTACTAGACTTGGGCTGACAGAGGCCATTCGGAAATGATATAATTCTGGTAAATCCTTAAAATCTCTAGAGTTAAGAAGCTTGTCTGAATTTATAAAGGATATGAAAATATTTTACTAGTTGAAGATGCTGCCTTACAGTTTACAGTCTTTATGGGCTGGGTTAGGGCTCTGCAGTGAAAATTTATCCACTCTCTATATTTGCTTTAAAGGATCTCATTTAACACTAAACTATGTACTAAGTGCCAGTGCCATGGTCAGCACCAAGATTACAATGATGTTCAGAGATGCCCCAGACTTCAGCTTCCTGGAGGGTAGAGTCAACATCAGAAGTTGGCTTTCATCAAAACCCACATGGAAAGTTTTTTAAACTACTCTTAATACTGCAGTGATGCAAACAAAGTATTTCATGGCATAACCCAAAGGCCTATTTGCAGATTCAGAGAGTACTGGTAAAGATAAAGATTATCCAAGAAGAAAACTGATAAGGAAATGGCTATAGAAACAAGAAGAAAGAATCACTAAATATTCTATATTTTGAAGGCTGAACTGAGAGCAACTTCCCACAATGACAAATTAGGTAAACTAGTCTCCTGAAGATCAGAGGGGTCCCATACTAACCTGGATAATACAAGCTACAGACAAGTCTGATGAAAGGCAGAGGATCTAAATAAAACCCAGGCACACAGACTCCATGGGTTAGCCCCTTGGTGCAGTTATTATGTCGGAAGAGAACTGACTGGGCATGGACTGGCTAACCACAAACACGAGTGGGCAGTTGGTGGTTCCCCTTCTGAGAATGATCTAATGTGCCTCTAATAAGTTCAAAAGGGTAAAGGTCAGAGTTAAGACTGCTGAGGAAAGCATAGGAAATTCTAGACAAAGATGACTCTTAGGTCACTGGAAAAGCAGTAAATGCACAGCAGAGTTGAAGTATGGTGTGCATTTAAATCTTTTAAAACTATATGTATGGGTATTTTGGTACATGTATATCTGTGCATCACATACATGTATCTGCTGGGTGCCCATGGAGGGCAGAAGAGTTTCAGGTGCTCATGGAACTAGAGTTATAGACAATTGTGGGTGCTGGCAATTAAACCTGGGTTTTCTAGAAGAGCAACAAGTGCTCTTATTCACTGGGCATCTCCCTAGCCTGGAGATGCGCATCATTTATTCATGAACATTATTAACCTTAATGATATATAAACAATGACTGAGCAAATTCAGACTAGCAGTCTTACCACATATGGTAAGACTTTTATGGTTTAGTTATTCTAGGTTCTTCATGGCCTGACAGCTTTCCACACCTTATTGATTTAAAGTCCAAGATGACTAGTATCTATTTCCTGCCCTAGTCTATGGTCACTGAGGAAGTCCGGGACCTGAAATTCAATACTGGTTCATAACACCCTGCCTGGAAAAAGATGAAGAATGAAGGCCAATGCCATGAAGCAAGGCCACTCACTGAAGGAGAGATCACTTGGGCCTATTAAAAATATGCAGCGTTGAGAAAAGGTAACAAGCCACATGATCAAACACAGATAAGAATTATGGGTTAATTTAAGTGTAAGAGCTTGTTAGTAACAAGTTTGAGCTACTGGCTGAGCATTTATAATGTATATTAAGCCTCTGAGTGACTGAGAATGGCTGCAGGACACAGGAAAACTTCTGATTACAGCTATAAGTACTCTGCTTAGTTACTATTCTGTTGCTGTGATAACACAATGACCAAGACAACTTATAAAAGAAAGAATTCAGTTGGGCTGTGGTTCTAGAAGGTTAGAGTCCATGATGGTGGTGTAAAGGCATGGTGGCGGGAAAACTTGAGCTACATCTTGATCCACAAGTAGGAGGGAGAGACTCCTGGCAATGGTGGGAGTCTTTTGAAACCTCAAAGCTTGCCAACCCCCCAACACCTCCTCCAACGAGGCATGTACCTAGTCCGACCTACAAAGTTCCACCAACTGGGGACCAAATATCCAAACATACTAGCTTTTGGGGGCCTTTCTCATTTAAACCACCACAGTGCTGCTCAGTGGGAAGATGCATGAAATCTGGAGCAAGGTCAGGGAGCAAAGAGCACTGAGGGCTGTGGAAGCAGTCCTCAGTCCACGTCATGGCATTTCAGTATTTTAAACAACCAAGGAGGCTGAATGCGTAGTGTATCATGGAGAAACATTGGATGGCTTATCACTGAAGTGTGAATTCAGTGACTTGTGTTTGCAACAGCAAAGTAAATACTGAGGTTCCAGAATGGAAGCTTTTTAGGGCGCTGCAGTGAGAGAGGAGGTAGATAATGAGGGCAATTTTTTACAATTTCTAAGCAACAGATTTTGTTTTTACAAAATTCTGTGAACACAGGGAACTCATAATCCTAAATACTTGGAATGAACAATGATCTCAAGGTCCTGATGTAAATGCTGAAGACATGAAAACAACAGATGCTTAGCCAGAGAACTAGATGATAGCACAGGAGCTTAGTGATGTCTGCATATTAATGATCTGTCTTTAGTGATGCCTGCATATTAATGACCTGTCTCTGACTTACCAGGAGCAGCAGGTCTCTTCAGAGCAGCCTGTTGGATTCACACCTGCCTGGCCCTTCCAGCAATGAAGAGTGCACATTTCCTCACAGCTGTATTTCTGAAGACAAAAAACTGTTCGTTGCTTATGATCAAATCAGCTTATGGTTATTCACGTCTCACTGTAAAGCATCCCATGTCCAGTAAAAATCTTTTATGTAATACTTTTTTGAGACGTGACTTTTCAAGGGAAATTTAAAAAAATAAATAAAAGGTATGTTCAGGAACTATAAGCAAATTGTAAGTGTGGAAAATCACTAAATGTCTTCAGTATCACAATTAGTTAGAAGGCTCTGCAAATCCTCTCCCCGTATCTGTGATGAGGATTCTAATGGATGCTGCTCAGAGGCTGAATAGCGCTTTTTCCCAAAGGTCTGCTGAGATCAATTCAAGCTCTCTCCATGGAGATTTACTGGAGAGGTGCTCTGAAACCTTAAACTCTCTTACAGGAGTCCTTGATCTAAGATCAACACTGAGTAATATGAGAAGAAAAATGCAGTAACTCCCCTATTTCAACACATACTTTTTGAATACCCATTGTATGCTAGCACTCATTTTGGGCCCTGGTGTACAGCACAGAATGAGCTCGCTCTGTAAAGTTCCTGCTCTAATGGGCCTAGTACTCTTCTGAGAGGTGGGGAGGGTCTGTGGGATTTGGAATCCAACATCCCTGGGTTTATACATGGGTACTGCAAGCTTAAGTATACCCTATGCCCATTTTTGTCTGTTAAGCCCCTGTTCTTTATTTATAAAGTGGAACTAACAAGAGATTCAGGACTAAAATGATTCAAATACCTAGCACAGCGTAGGGATGTAATTATTTGATCCCAGATATCTTTTCATCTGGCCCTCAAGGGACTGACTCCTGTTAAGCCTCCTTCACCAGAGCTATGACAGGTAAACACCCCTACACACACACACACACACACACACACACACACACACACACACACACACACCTTTATAAGCTCAAGGGACTGCATGAATCATGTCGGGCATGGTAGACACAGCTCCCTGATCTAGCTGGTAAATAGGTTGGCTGCCTCTTGTTCTCCTTCCACAGGCTTTCACCCCATTGCAGGCCTGTAGGAGTCTAGCTTTAAAGATCCACTGGAGGGGGCTGGAGAGATGGCTCAGCGGTTAAGAGTACCGTCTGCTCTTCCAGAGGACCGGTTCGATTCCCAGCACCCACATGGCAGCTAACAACTGTCTGTAGTTCCAGGCAAACACCAAGGCAAATAAATAAATAAAGTTTAAAAAATAAATAAATAAAGATCCACTGGATTATTTTAGTAATTTAGGCACATTGCTTTTTTGTAAGGGTTCTGAGTTAAATGTGTCTTTTAAGATTATGAAATGATTGAAAACAAAGAAAAGTAATAATTTCATAGTTATAGATGATTTGATGTTAAATTCTGGTCTCTGTTAAGTGAAGTCTTATTGCTTTATAGTTATTGTTTATATTGGACCATGTTTGCCTTAGGGTACAGCAGCATAATTGGGTCACCATGAAGAAACAACTTGGCTTACAACACTAAGGTATTTCTTTATGGCCTGTTATCAAGTGTGGCAGTTGCTGATTTAAAATGTACCTCTTTTTTTTTTTTTAAAAGATATACCAAATCCACTATTTTATGAATTGGTGATACAATGTGCTTTAGAGTGAAAAGGACCAGTAGTTATCTGGTAGATGTGGAGAGTTAATTAATTAACATGAATCTCAGCAATCACAATATCTAAATTAGACCACAACAGGTACTTGAGTGTCTTAGAAATATCACTCATTTCATCCTCATGGAAATTCCATACACTTCTTGCAGGAGAGATTTGAAACTCAGAAGCTGGAAAACATATTTGAAGTCACAACACTCAAAAAAGCCTGTGTGGCAATTTGCTTCCATTGACCACAGAACAGTACCACCTAATGGGCCAAGAATTTGAGAACCATATAGTTTAAGTAAGGTTTATACACATGTAGAGTTATTCTATTATACATCAACTATGGATACTTCGTTAGTTTTTTTTTTACATTGTGTATGTGTGTATGTGTGTGTGGTTATGTGTACATTTGAGCCATGATATGGATGTCAGAGGTCAACCTGTGCCAGCCAGTTCTCACTTGTACCATGTGGGTTCAAGAGATGAAAGCCATTAGTGTGTACCTTTACCTACAGAACAGTATCACTTCATGGAGAGTTTTTTTTTTTCAGTCACTTCTCTAATATTTTAATTTTCTTCTGTGACAGGATATATTTACAAAGGCTAGTTTGCTGTAAAAGATGACAACCATTATTCATTATTACTCCATAGAAGAAATTTAACTAAAATGTGTTTTACTAAAACACGTAGCACATATGTGAAGTCAGTCTTCAGAGAGAAGTGGGGGCTGTAAGAATTCTGAAAGTAGTTAAATAATGTTTCCTAGACTAGCCAAAGACCCAATCAACTCTGGGCCATCATTTCCTAAAAGTGGGGAGATCATGCTCCCATTGATCACTTCTGCTTTGCAAATAATTATAACCTAGACTTACAAATCAAAGTAATTGCAAATCTTATTGACTCACAAACTTTTGATCAATGGGCCTTGTGGTCAGGGAAAGAGGCAGACTGTTCTTGATGTTTGAATAAAGTGTTAGCAATCTGACTCCAAACACAAGGTTTATTTTTAACCCTCTTTTTTCCCTAAAAGATTTTATTTTTGATTGTGTATCTGTGTGTAGGTACACTTGAGAGTAGTTGCCCAAACAGGTCAGGCATCAGATCTCTCTGGAGCTTTACTTACAGGTGGTTGGATGCTAGGAACCAAACTTGGGTCCTTTGCAAGAGTAGCATGTGCTCTTAATCACTGAGCATCTCCCCAGCCTGAAAGATCAGTTCTCTATAGCTTATGGACAGGACAATACTGCCTATATACAAAGCATGGGTCCTGCAGTAAAAATGCCTGGGCATATGAAAAGAAACTCCTCGTGTAGAATAAGGATCAGCACCAGCTGGATGTAGCTGTCGATTTCTCTCTGCAGTATTTTTAATTGAAGAAAACTGAAGAAAATGAGCATATAGAAGTGCTTTGAGCTTTGATGATAAAGGGAAGTGTCTACTCCAGATTAGAGAGCTTTGTACCTTGCAATTCCCTGTCATTAACCTAGCACTTTGTTCCAATGATGAATAAATGTTAGTTACCCTCTTAACTTGTGTCAGACACTGGGCCAGTGTAACACTGTGCTGTGTAATCACACTGTAAAGTAGATGTCTCTATCTGTAAGGTAAAAAGGGCCAGTGAAAGAACACTGTGACCATGAGACCAGAACCAAAGAAACACATCCTGCCCCTAACTAATTCAGGAATCAAAATCCAACCAATCCCTGAACACAAAATCCAACCAATTTCTGAGCTTGTCCCAAGCTCAGGAACGGAAATCCCACCAATCACCACCCTGAAAATCTCTGCCTTGGGAAAGCTCCACCCCAAAGAAATCCTTTATAAGCCCTGGACCTGTTCAGTTTGGAGCTGCCTTTCTCTCACCCGGACAGGTGCAGCCACTCTTGTGGATTCCTGGCTCCCAATAAAGCTCCAGAGTGAGGTTTGTTGTACTGATTCTCTTTTACTTGGGGTGGAGTGAAGCAGACCTGTAAGGGCTCTCACTGGAGTCTGGCAGGAGCAGAGCAGAACTGTAACACTTTCGCTGGGGAATCTTTCCCTTGCTGGAGCAAAGTGTCAAACTAGAAGAAGCTGAGCAGAGCTGTAACATTTCTCCAGAGCACAGCAGAACAAAACTATGATGACTCAGCTGGAAAAATCCTCTCCTGATGGAGCAGAGATGTTATACTTGCATTAGAAAACCCTTTCCTGGGCTGGAGAGATGGCTCAGCGGTTAAGAGCACTGACTGTTCTTCTGGAAGATCTGAGTTCAATTCCCAGCATCCACATGGCAGCTAACAACTGTTTGTAACTCCAAGATCTGACACCCTTACACTGTTACACATGCAGGCAAAACACCAATTCACAGAAAATAAAAATAAATATATATAAAAAGAAAAATCTTTCCTAGAGCAAAGGACTGTAACACTTTGCTGAGGAACCCATCCCCCACTAGCACAGAGCTGTAACACTTCTGTTGGAATACTTTTTCCTTCTGAGTCTTAGGTAATCCTTGGCTTCTGACCACCAGAATACCTTTCGGTTCAGAGTTATAACACTTAGATTATCTATAGTCTATGGATGGGAAAACAGTCAAAAGGGACCCAGCCTAGAGCAACACTGCCAGTGGGCAACAGAGCTTAGTGGAAATCATTATCTCCTCCAGCTCTGTCCTGGTGTGGTCCTGAGTCCAAGGAGTACCCCAGACTTCCGGATTCTCATATCCATGAACAAAGATTTGAAGCAACATATTCATAGTAACAGAAGAAGAAAGCCTAGTGGCTGAGTGGCCCTGGCCGGAACTCATGATGCTTTGTGAATCACCTGTACAGCACTAGGTTCCTCTCATATTTGTAGATCCCAGGTGTTTCTTGTGCATGTTCTGTTCCTGACATGAAGCCCTTATGAGTTTCTAGTCTTTTGGTCAGTTGACATCTGCTAATCTCTGCCCCAGGTACTCCTGTCACAATACTGGCCTCACCTATTCCTCAGATGCTTAAATGAGAAGCTATACCAATGAGAGCAGCATGGAGATGGAGAAGTGTCCTAAGGGAGCCCACAATGCATTCAATCTAGACCATGGAGGGAATGGGTGCAAGACTAAGAATGGGAAGGGCTGCTACTGGGTATGAGGTTTTCTCTCAGGATGTTGAAAATATTTGGAAAGTGAATTTAATGGTTTACAAACAACTGTGAGTATTTGGAAAACAACTGAGCCGTACATTCTTAATGAACAAATTTTACACATATATCTCACCAAAGCTACTAAAAAAGAAAAAAGCAAATATATTTTTAAAGGATATGCTATTTAAAATGGAAATAGGTGTATATCATGGGAGTCTTTGTGCACAAGAATTTAGGTTCCCAACAGTACAATTTGATGCACAATTGTGAAGGTAAGAGAAAATGAAATAAATAAATTTCAGATGCAAAGCAATCCTACATGGTGCCATTCCATGCTTTGGGTTCCCGTGGAAATCCTGTGGGATAATGTGAGACTCTAAGCTGGTTTCCTAGGCCATCTTCTGCACCAGTAAGATGGACAAAAAAAAAAAAGCATTTCTTTTCTCAGCCCTGACCTTCCACTCAGTGTCATACAAAGAAAGCTATCATGGAGCTTGCCCATGCTTCACATTTCAATTTTCCCATGATTGAGAAACAAGGTCTGTGTGTGCAGAGTATATACATTTTGTCGTAGATGGCTACAGGTCAGAGTTCACTCTTTATCTGTGCTTTCCACCAATTCATGATTCCAGCTCATCTATGTTGAACCTAGTGCCTTATTCCGCATTGAAATAAAGTGAATGACCCTGAATTGACTCCTTCAAGTGAAGGCTATAACTACTGAGGTCTTTCAAATTCTTTCCCAGTTTAAAAGAATTTATTTGATAACTCTAAAGGAAGCTACTTGTAACAGTAATCACACCATAATAGAAGCAAGGGCCCACTAAATCAAGACTAAACATGTTTATTAAAGAAGTGCCAAAGCTGAGGGCAAGAGATTTCACCCCACCTTTAATAACCTCTACACTCCTCACACAGGATGAAGAGAAACAGGGTGAACGGATGTACCCGAGTCCCAACATCTGGATGAGTTTTCTAAAGCCTTGTGTAGACCCAACATTCATCTTAAATGAACTGTTTACAAGCAAGGAAGATTATAATAAAGCAGTCGCTGGGGATGCTTTCTGGTTGCACAAAGGTACTGCATCTCTCAAGATGCTCTTTCACCCGCTTCTGTTGACCTGTGTTACTGCATACGCTATGACTCAAGCTTATTAAGTGGCTGGCAGCCCATGGTTAAACACAGTATAATCTTTAATGTGATGGTGATGCTCTACCAGGGATTATTAGGATGTATAGTGCTTGTTGATGTGGGGAAAGTTTATTGTTATTGTGATCACTCACCTCTAGAGAACCAAGATGGAATCATAAATTAAAATCCTGGTTCTAGTGGGCCAGAACTCTTTAAAGTGCCATGCATAAGGGTATGAATTCAAAGAGGATAAATTCAAATTGTTACAGTTCAAAAGGCTGCCTCTCTTGACTGTTACTTTTCAAAGTACTTGGTGTGTGAGGAAAACCCAATACTTTGGTGTCAGGGGTAATTTAACATCTGAATGCACGTCTCTAAAGACACCCTTCTAGCCAGTAGTAACAGGGCTGCCCCACCCCCACTTTACTGATGGAGTACAAACATGAGATTAGATAGTGAGCAACCTCATATCACAGAGCTCATAAGTGCCACAGTCAGGATTACAGTGATTTTTAAACTATGGTAGGAAAGCAAATCATCTGGGAGCCTTGGAAAAATGCAGATAGAAGCTGGGCATTGCACTCTTCTTCACAGCATCCTCGCTTGCTGTTCAGAAAGGTCAAACTGGCAAGTTCTACACAATGGAACATTCATGAATAGAAGTGATGTGTGTAATTTCTGGGATGGCATGTACAATTTTTTTTTTTTCTTTTTGGTGGGACAAGCCTTCCAGCTCTTTCCTATCTGCCAGCTAGAACAGAGGCACGTGGGTCCTTTAGAAGCTATGCTGGAAGATGGATCTTCAATACTATATATAGGAGCTTGCCTGTGGATCTGGTCTTGGAGAAGAGCTGAGTTGTTGCCTGCCCATTAGGAACACGTGTTAAAGTTGTTTGAGAGCAATTTTTCTGCAGTATTGAAGTCCTCAGTCATTTCAGTTTGCTGTAACAGCCATTGTATCTTACTTGTATGTAGGGGGTCACCAGTGACCATCTGAATGGTATCTCTCTATGCTGTTTGTTTTACCAGAAACAATTTGAGAATGTCTGAGCTGAACATGGTCTCATGATAACTTAGTCTCTTCTACAAAAAAAGTCTGTGTAATTTTTTTTTCTGAGCTTCTTCAGGCATACTGCTGCACATGCCTGTTCAGTGTTCTAGGGAGCAGAAACTTACCTCATTCTGATCCTCATTATCTGTGTGTTACTTGGGTGCCAAAGTTCATAAAGTGCCCTAAAAGGTATTTCAAAATGTAAATCAACATGAACTCCCACCCCAATTATTCCTCCAGTACCTGATGGAGTGCTAACCTCTGTGCCTAATTCCTGCTTTCTGCTGTCTCTTGGGATCTGGTTGAGCAAGTACAGCCTAAAAACTAAAGACTATATTGTAAAAGCCTTTACTATGGGGATGTAAGAGAGAACAGCAAAGTCAGAGGGCTGTACAAACATTCTTATTCACCAAGAGGCATCTATGAGTGGCAGCTGTCCTGAAGCTTCTTACAGCCTGTGTTCTGGCCTTAAACCAACTGCGGGGACTCCATGTCTTCATCTGTAAGACAGGAGGAGATCAGGGATTCTCAAGAGGAAAAAATGGCTCTTCACAGTACAACTTAATACCTATTTTACCATTAGAAGTAATTGAAAATAACCTTTCTACTTAAAACCCCAATAATTTATAATAAACATCTCAAAATATTCAGACACATCTAAATTAGGAGACATAATTGAAAAGAATAAGACTAAATAGTAAAACTGCAAAAGATCACACATACACACACACAACACACACACAGCAATTTTAGTTTTATTCAGTAAAAAAAATTACTTTTAGCTGAAGTACAGCTGACATCTCAAATCAAGCAGACTGCTAAAATGTAGTCAAAACTGGACCTTCTATATAAGTGTGATGACAGCCAATTTTCCTGTCAATGACAGGGGATGAGATGGAGCTTAGGAAATTCTATGGAAGAGGGGGAGCCAGAGGGGTCAAGGGCACCACAAGAAAACCCACAGAATTAACTAACTTGGGCTCACCAGAATTCAGAGTCTGAACCAACCACTAGGGAGCCTGCCTGAGACTGATGTAGGTCCTCTGCATGTATTATAGTCTTGTAGCTTGGTCTTCTTGTAGGCCTCCTAACAGTGGGAGTGGGAACTGTCTCTGACTCTTTTGCTTGTTTTGGGAATCCCTTTCCTCATACTGAGTTGCCTTGTCCAGTCGTAATGTGAAGCTATGTGCCTAGTCTTACTGCAACTTGATGTGACATGTTTGGTTAATTTCCATGGGAGGCCTGTCCTTTTCTGAAGAGAAATGGAGGAATGGATGGAGGCTGGGAGGAAGGAGCTGGGAGAAGAGGGAGGGGAAACTGTGGTTGGGATGTAGTAAAGTAATAACTAGAGAAGAAAGCCAGCTGAACACTAGCAGGCACACATTTGTCTCTGCTTCCTGATCATGGAGATGCAAGCAGCTGCTATCAGCTCTGCTGTTCTTACTTCCTGGCTGATAGACTGCAGCCTGAACTGTGAGCTACAGTCAGCCCTTTCTCCCTTAAGTTGCTTTTATCAGATCACTGTGATGGAGAAGAAACAGAGACAGTCGCTAATTGTGTGATAGGTAACAGAAGCAATAATGTACAAATGGAATGCTCTGGTCCTAATACTCTTCACTGCACCACAGCCTGGCATGACATTTAAATGAAATCTGTTTTGGTTTCAGTCAGGTACATCACACAGTCCTCCACTCATTTCCTTGCCCATAGAAACATCATACTTTGATGATAAATGTTTGAGAAAAAAATTTAAGACAAAAATTTTGTATGACTTCTATGTTTAGTTGTTGAAAACAGACTGACAAAATAGGGAAGGAGGCATCCAGTAGATGAAGATAAAATCATACACAGATCATGGCAGCACATTTAGGGTGACTTCCAAGAACCTGTGCTGTGACAATCCGTAATCACATGACAAGTGACAAAGCAGTGCAACCGACTATACTTGCTGACATTATTTTAAACTTCACTTGTATTTATAAATACATCTTTGCAAATTTGGGAACTTGTTTTGGTCTATCCTTGTATAAGAGATATAACTGATTCCATGTTATACATGTAATTTAGATAACATAATAAATATGGAAAGTGGAAACTGAGAAGCTAAGCGTTCTTCCCATATCCACAGAATGTGGGAAGATGGTTTACTTTGCAAACATGACCTGAATTTGAATCCTCCACACCACATTAAAGTCAGTCATAATTACCTATGTTTTTAACCCTAGCACTGGGGTGGAGTAGGAGCAGAGACAGATGGATCCCAAGGGAGCTCTCTGGCCAGTCAACCTAATGAAAGCCCTGAGCTTCATCCTAACAAAGTAAATAGACACAGAGAACGAGACATTGCCCTCCTCCTATGCATATACTGGAGTGCAGATCCACACGTTAATGTGCACACACGCATGTGGACGTTGAGAAACACGGCTCTACTCTGCACTGCTTGTGTGTGTTCTTCAGCATATCATTTAACCTACCTTACCACCTATCTCACAGGATGGAAGACAGGAAGAATGACATGGAAATCAAATAGTCTAGACTTTTGTACCCAAGAACTTACAAACAATAAGCTGCAATTTAACAATTCCTGCTGATGATTTAATATATGCAAAGCAAAGGCTGAGGAGATCTAAGATCTAGGCTAGGCCTCCACAGAAAGCTAACAGTAAAATTCACTGTTAGAACCATTCTTTAGGTTAACTTTGGTGACTGGAGAAAGGGCTGGTATAAATGGCCAAAATAGGAAATTCTACCAGTCAAAAAGGCCCTGTTGTTCATACACCTAAGTTGTAAGGCACAGAGAAATTACTGGAACTAAGCTGGAAGCTTCCTTCCTATTGGGCTTGTGGAAAGGCACTACACAGGCTGCTGGGGAGTAAAGACATCAACAGTCTTACTCAGCCATGAACCTTATAATCTATACCTATCTGCCAGGCAAGATGTGTCTCCTGTGCAATAGTGACATGACTGTTATGGGTGACCAACTAATCTGCTTAGATTTCAAACTTCCCCATGAGAAAGAATACTTTGGCACTGCAAATCTAGCTTAAAACCTATGGTGGAGGGAATTTTAGGCTCAAGGGGGCAATTTATTATTTTCTTTTAATCTGGAACCTCAAAATATTTATTAGATACCCTAACTTACTACTGACATAGGCAAACTGAACTAGTGCCAACCTTCTCTCTAAATATTTATACTTATGTTCATAGGCAAATGCTCCTCCCAGACCCAATCAGTAAGCTTTTCTTTGCAATAAATGGCAGTGAATGAAGTGTTATGTGGTTATTCAATGTGGAAATAATTTTCCCTACAGGCACTACACTATATGTAAAGAGTATGAAAGGGGTATAACCACAACATTGAAAGAGCCAAAATATTTTGAAACACAAGAGTATTCACAGTTCTCTTTTAAGATCCTGTTAAAAATAGTTTTAGGCCTCCTTTGAGTAACAGCAATTTAAATCATTTATATATGATAAGCTCTTGAATGTTTTAACAAATGTGATCTGGTGTAACTAAGTCCTGACTCAGTTTATGTACTGAACACTCACGTTAGCAAAACATAAAGAGACTGTGATGTGAGGAAGGGTTACCTTTACTGTTTGAACCACTATCAACTATATTCAACTGTTATGATTTTAATTCACGTAGAGAACAGTCTTCTTGAATCCAGAAGCTATTCTTAGAAATGCAGAAAATAGAGATAATTAATACTCATGAGAGCCACTGATATCTACAATGACCATGGTACCACTTGTTGAAGGTAAATTAAAAGTTTGATCACACCTATTGCTTTTTGTCTTTACACATGAATTGCAGAAGCCACAGTCAAAGAATATATACATTATGCACATTTGAACATAAGCATTATGTATATTTGTACGATAAGCATTATGTACATTTATATGCCTATGTATAAATCTGTTTTGGCCTATTAAGAAACCCTTATCAAGTCTGGGCTTATAACATAACTTAGATCATGTATACATATATTTCACTCCAATTCTTATGTTAATACCCTAATCTCCAATGTGATGGTGGGGACTTTCAGAGGTTAAGATGACATGAAAGTGAGAAATGATTTGCTTTGACTCTACAAGGACATACCAAGGGGGGGGGGCATCTTCTCCAGGAACCAAAATATATGGTGCTGTGAACTTGAGCTTTCTAGATTTCCATACTGGGCCTCTGGATTTAAGGCTTCATGCAATTACAAAATATAAGCTATAGTTTGTAAAACTAACTATAATCTGGGAGGTGGTGATAGAGATAGCACAGCTAAACCATTCTTCTGCATGTTGCTTATGAAGAACACGAAAACTGGCAGTGAAGCTCAGTAGTATAGTGCTTAGGCAGCACATAAAGGCTCTTGGGTCAATCTCTAGTACCAGAGGTGAGGGGACATGGGGATGGGAGGCAGGGGTGGTGGTGGAAAACTCTAACTGGAAATTACCTTAAGTCCAATCATACAGGAATCTAAGGGTTACTCAGTAGCACGTTTGGTCTTCAATACCAAAATGCAGAGTTCCATAGGCACACTTTTCTTTATCCAATATTTGAAATTCTAATTTTTATTTATATATCAAATAATTAGAACTATGTGTACACACATAGAAAAAAATAGAGAGTGATTTTTAACTTATGCTGAACCTACATTTTATCACTTTCCTGCTTTACAAAAAATAAAATCATTAATCTTTCTATATGTATTTATTTTTGTGGTGCTGGGAGTCAAATGTAGGCTCCTGCATGTGTTATGCAAATGCTCTACCCTGGAGTTATAGCCCCATTTCTACTGTCCATTACTCAATAAAAACAAGCAAATAAAACCCCAGAAAGACATAGGCTGACTTTTTTTTTTTTTCCTGCTATACTAATTTTACTTACCCTTCTTTAGAAAAATATTTTATCCCTCTAAGGCTTTGATAATAAAAATCCAATATATATAACATCCTCAGTGAGAACAGAGACATAGTAAAGGAACCTTTACTAATGAGCCACTTGCCTACAAGAGTCAAGTAAACTCACCTTCTCTTGAGAGGTCATTTTATGATCCAAAAATTTGTACATGTATGAACTGGGAAGATCCAAGCATGGGCTGAAGCAAATGTACTTGCATTATAAATTGTATCCTGTTTGCCTATATCAATTAATGAACTGGTATTTCCTAGGTTGTGTCTTTAGCAATTCAACTAGAATTTGGCATGACCAAGGTTTCACTGGACTGTGGACTTGGTGGTGCTCTGACTACTACCAGATCTTCAGGACCGACCACCACCCAGTCACCTTGTTTTTCTCTAATGCATTCTTGAAAGTCTCTTGTGTTATGAAGGCTATCCAAACTTTTGACAGAACAAATGCACACAGCAATGTTATCAAGGCCACTCTGTCTCCCCTCTGAGAAACAATCTATCACACTTTAGAAAATTATAAAAGCATGAAGAGTCCCATATTAAATGGGTTTTACTTAGTGGCCCGACTTTTCTTTAGTAATGTTTACATTAGGAAACAGTTGCTTTGTACAGTCTTTACCATCTTTCCACTCCAGTGTCAATTAGGCTAGAATATCAGCACACGGAGATTCTTACTTGTATGAAGAAGGAAATATCCTTCAAGAAATATTGCCTACAAGAAACTGCAAGTTGCCCAGATCTGGGTGTAGTGGCATATGTTTATAATCTTAACAATCTAGAGGCTGAGACAGGGAAATCACAAGTCTGGGCCAGGGATATGTGGTGAGATCTGTCTGAAAAAAAAAAAAAAAGACATTGTTCATATACACTTGTCTCTGCTCAAATAGCAAGGTAGATTATAGCTTCTATTATGTAGAGCAGCAATGGTTTAGGCTGGATGTCAGTTCTTGGTAGCTAAGTCCAGGATTAGCAGAACAGGTACATTGCTATGGTACTTCTAGTGAGTAATGCCTCAGATCAAACGACCCAAAAAAATTGCTATAGAGGAGGAAGCTAAAACCAGATATTTTAAGTATGAAAGGGTTAAAAGAGTAACGAAAGTAATTTACACCTGACATCTGACTGGCTCTCTGATGACTTAGAAGTCCCTACCAAGTAGGCAGACAGAACAACCAAGTGACTCTCATGTCTAACAATACCTATTTAAGAGATATGAAGCACCTTTTGTCCTTATAAAACAATATAAAATGACTACTGGGACACAATATAAAGTGACTATCTTATAAAGAGAAGAATGTAAACTTCTTTTCCTCACTGAAGAATGTTTAGGCAAAGAGAAATGGATCCTTGGAAGCACTGACAGGGCTCCTGTTTTCACTATCCCTTTAAATTCTCAAATGACATCAGAAAGATTCTACCATTTCTTCTCTGAACTGCAAATGTGCATGATACAGTGAAGGAGATGGTGGGTGGGTGTGGACACCAAAAGGACCATAAAGACACCCACATGGAAACGATAATGTTTTGACCTTAATTCAAGAATAAATTGTTAATGGGTAACAGATGTCTCTCATTAAATGGCAGCATTGTAGAAGACCCAGAAGAAAATCTACAAAGCAGGAAGTGGTCAGAGGGTCAGGGATGGGATTTTTTTGTGCCCCACCTCCAAACACAATTCAGTCACTCAAAAGGTACCAAGGCCCATGGGATAAATACCTTACAGAATTCCTTTACATATATTTACTCTCAGTAACTTTAAGAACTAAAGCTGAAGACACTCTACCACACCTCCAATTCTCTTTACCCTCTGCATTCTGGAACAGTCAAGCTCTTTCTAAATGCTCTCTTCATGTCACTGCTGTGAGGTGGGTGAGAAATCCCAGTTTTCACCCATAAACAAGTTAAGGCATACACAAGCCTGACTGGCAGAAGTTTTCTGGAGAGTGAGTTATCAGGTTCTTAGATTTGGGTACTATTATATACTTCCACTCTACTGATGTAGGAAACTCAAGAGATACTGAGCCAACACAATCATTTATGACTGAGAAGACAGCAGTGTGATCAGGAATGTAGTCTTAGGAATGTTCTTTACTTAGAAGCGCTGTTAGCATGTACATTCTTCTGATAAGGAGACCAATCACATGAGTATAGCAAGAGTTGAATATACAGTCTTTGTATTCCCCATACTGCTGAGATCAGAACAGTGTCATTTTAACAAACAGTATAATCCAGAAGCACTTCCAGCTCACTCTTACCTTGTACCACCAAATTGCAAGTCTTTTTTTTTTTTACTGAAGATTTTTATAGTTTTAATCAGACACATTTCTATATTCTTGGTCCTGGACAATTCTATATTATGATCAGATGGTCTGTATAAAATATGGATGGTATTAAAGTCAGGTTTTGAGAGAAACAATTCATCTGTTTAGTATACATTGGTTGTATATATTTTGGAAACACTCAAATACACCAAGGAAGCGTGCACTGTTTAAGAGATGCTGTGAACAACAATGTTGGTGGCCTGTGTAACATAGAGTCCAAAGTGTACACTGTTCAGGAGATGCTGTGAACAATGTTTCTGGCCTGTGTAACGGAGAGTCAAGAGTCCAGGAAACTGAAGAGACTCAAAAGTTGATCTCCAGTTTCTATTAATGCTCTAAAAACAATCATTTCCATTTGATACAAATATACAAATTTAAAATGTATGCAGTTCAGTATGGCCTACCAGTTTCAGATTGTTTATGTGCCAGAAAATATATAGTCAATAAAAAAATACCAGAGAGGTGGGGACAAAAGCTCTCTGGATCTGTACAGCAAAAATGAACATCACTTCAACAGGTGGCAAGTTGTGGTGAAATGGAATTCTGTGACCAAGAAGTACTGGGAAGATGGCAGGTCACAAATCTGGTGATGGAGGATAAGATGCAAAATAAGGCCCATTTTCCTGTGGAGAGAAAAAAAGAGGAGAGCTTTAAGTAGCAAGAAACGTTAAGAAGATATGTAAGACAAAAACTTGCACCAAGTGGAAAAGCGCATTTGAAATGTCCAGCATGTATGATGCTGAGCAGCCTGACTGGAGTGTGTCAGAGCTGGTGTAGAGGAAGGAGAAGCCACAAGAGGCAATGTGCTTTAATAACAGCATAGCTCATTGAACATTCTAGGTGCTGGGCTATTTACAGGCTCCTTGTTTTCACTGCCCCTGTAAGTTCTCACATGACATCATGAAACAGGTTACATTTTCATTTTACTGACAAGGAAAACGGAGAACACACAGATTATATATATATAATTCAATGAAAGTGTCTCCTGCATACCAAGCTGAGCTTACATTTAAAGACAAGTTTGTCTATACAATGGATTGTTGTTAGACAGTGTTACCTTCCCATTGCCGATTTTTCATTTAGTTATGGAACAATAAAAATGATTTCTAAAGAATTTAGTAGCTGTCACTGTTTGGCAGCAGGCATCTTCAGGACACGCCAGAGTGGCAAAGCTTGTAACAATTACAGTTCTCAGGCCATTTAGTTCCACGTCAAGATGGAAAATTAAATGCCAGAAGCTTAGTGTCAAATGTAGAAAGCAACCAACTAGTGTAAAGAGAAATTATTTGGCCCCCACTTTGGATAATCATCATTAAAAATAAGGCAGCTAACTTTATGGTAGGAGGAACCTAGATTGGATTTATGAGATGTCAGACTGGAGTCTCACTTTTAGGAAAAGTATTTCTTTGGTAAAGAACTTGTTTTTTACTAAGCCACAAACAGAAAAATGCATAGCATTAATATAAGGAGTGAGAAGTCAGGAGTGAGGTAGAGGAAGAAGTGTAGATTGCTCCATGGCATTTACTTTAACATTACAGGGAACACTGAGTAGATCTGGTCTTTAACCTACTGGGTAATTTAATGTTATGAGAGTCCAAATAAGGCAGAAGCCCAGCCATTCTTCAGAGCAAATGATCTTGAGCAGAAACTGACCCTGGTGTCATAACCAGGAAATCAAAAGGGCATCTAAAGAAGACTTTCTGATAATAAATAAATCTGACCAGGTATGGGGGGAAAAGAAAATAGAAAAAAATCTCAGAATTGGTTACATTTCTGAAAACTTGGGGGAAATATAGTTTGCATTTTAGCATGTGTTATGATATGTAATCTAAGCAATTCTGCATTTTTAATCTGTAGAAAGTAATGCCTTGAGAAACATATCCCCAAAGAGAAATTTATTCTCAACACCTCTGTGAGAGTTCTCTTTTATTTTCCTATGCTATTTTCCAAAGTTTTTCATATCTGCATTGATTTTTTTGTGGCAAACTAATGGTGCATGTCTGATATACAAAGCCAAGAAGCAGCTTCCTGTACTAACTTCACACTGTACTGGAGATTATCAACTGAGCCATCAACTAGCTTCTCTATTTCTAGAAACAATCACAGTAATTTTAAGAATTCTCAACAGTCAACATGGCATACTCTGATTTTATTTGTAAGAATGCTGACTTACTCTTTTCTGGAAGTTGCCTCAGTATTATTTTTATCTAGATAAAAATGACCTCTCAACTACCTTTCAAAGTCCCTTTTAATCTTACAGAAACTGTCGGTTTTCTAAATGACATAAATATTTGAATTTTTTAAACTTTTATTTATTTATTTATTTGTTTATTATTTATTTATTTATTTATTTATTTATTTGCCTTGGTGTTGGCCTGGAACTGGGAACTGGAATTACAGACAGTTGTTAGCTGCCATGTGGGTGCTGGGAATAGAATTCAGGTCCTCTGGAAGAACAGTCAGTGCTCTTAACCACTGAGCCATCCCTCCAGCCCCCTGAAAAGTTCACTGAAACTGATACCAATCAACAGTAGTTCAGTCCTTTACCAAATAAAGAACCTATTATATGCTATCAAGTATAAGGCACTGCTAAACACCAAGTTTGCCAACTCTGTATTCCTTTTTTCCAATCATGATTTAAAATTTCCTTACAAATCATTATCCAACTACCTCCCAGTATCTCAAGTTCACATCCCATAAATTCTGTGTCAAACTGAACACATGATCTGAACCTCCAAACATTGCAGCTCTAAATACCTCAACTTCAAAATACCTCCTGACTTCCAACCCTTGCCACCCTCAGAGGCAGCATGGCTTCCCTGTGGTCTCAGTTGAGGCTGAGTCCTTCCTGTAGACTTGTCTCTGTTCATCACACTCTCTGGCCTTCTACACTAGTTTCTCTGCACAGGAATGTAATGGCAGCTCTCCCTTGTAGAGCACTTCCCATTGACTGCTATGCCAGTGTCTGCATGAACAGTGGCAGAATGTCATGATAGGCCCTCTGCCTAGCCCTGAACCCTGTCTCCTCAGACCCCAACCCCCTCATTTTTATGCCTGTCTTCAAAGAGTCCTCACAGACAGATGGTATATCTCCATTCTAGAAAACTCTAGCATAGATAGAGAGAGATGGTTTGCTGAAGTCAATTGTTAACTTCGAAATTATACTTAATTTTGATTGATCTTGTCATTATGTCCTTTTTGATATTCAAAAAACTAGAAAGCTAAAACACACAGCCCAAGCAAAAGTAAGCTTGAGTCTGGTGGAGTAATCTTTCTGTATTTACAGGGAGAAAATTATACATTTAGATAGTAGCTTAAATATCATTCAATTTTTGGGTATCCAACTGTTCTTTTGTGCCTTTTACATTTCTTGCTACTAATTCAGGCATGACAAGTCGAGTTCAAAGGCAAACAACAATCAGTTTTTACTCTATCAATCTTCAAGTAAATACAAACTGATGTAGTTTTTCCCATCTCATAAACTGAATAATCTTTGTTCTGTGCTCCAGCTATTCCTACTGCAAATCCTTTCAGTGAAACAGCCTAATGTGACATTTTATTAGCTATTAGAACACATTAAATATTTTGCTTTTCATATATAAGGGGAACAGCAGTCATCATTGAAGTTGGAGAAACCTTAGAGAGAAATGTTCTGCATGGCTTTTATGAGGAGAACACTTCAATCTCAGTACTCTTTCCCAATATGTCCTCTGGCTCATGCACAAAGATATATAATCAGCAACACTTAGGCATGGTGCTTGGTTAACTTTTGGCAAAGTTCTCAATTAAAAAAATTATAAAGCTGATTCTATAAATGCACACAACAGAAAAGAACTTTAGTGGCAGTTAAGAGAAGTGATTAGTTCTTCAGCAACAGATCTATGAATGCACCTCTAAATAACATCACTAACATGGCAGATACATTGAAAACATTACCATAACCTCCAGGAAAAACAACCTGTATATGACAGGGCAGAGGCTACTGAAAGGTGCTGCCTGACTTAATGTCTATGCTGCAAGAGGACACCAATCCAGTCTGGTAAAATCCTCGATCTTAAGATGTCTTCAGATCTTACTTTTGTCTTCAGTGTGATGGAAACTGTCCATATAACCAAAGACCAGCTTTAAATTCATGACTGGAAAACCCTCTTGGGAGAAAAGGCTTTCCTAAGGTTATTGTGTACAAAGATACTAAATTATTATTCCAAAACTCAGACCTGCTGCTCTGTAGCACATTCACACACTTGCAGGCTCACACCTGCTGCTCTGTAGCACATTCACACACTTGCAGGCTCACACCTGCTGCTCTGTAGCATATGTCTCAGCATACTGCACACATCAGAATATATCTACATATAATGAGACAGAAGCTCTGTGAAGCAGCTTCCTTACTATGCATGTAGCATATAACACACTCAGATGCTCACACCTGCCACTCCAGCACATACACTGCACAAGACAAAGGAGAATGGGCACTTACCCTGGCATCATACTCAAGGACAAAAGGAGGAAAGTCTATCTGCTCTGGTGATATGGCAGAAAAGAGCTGGTGCAGGCTGTCTATGTGGTGGATTTTGTCCTTCAATCCTGAGACAGAAAAGGTGGTGAAAAACCATGTTGAGACCTGATTAATAGGAGAGAAAAATAATTTAAGCCAGTAGCCACAATAAGAATAGATACATTTTTTGAAATTTTATACTAGTTAAAATCTGTAATTTCAAAATATTTGAAACTGTAGAATAACAAGTTTTTTTTTTTTAAAGTACAGTTTGTAGTTCATTAGTGGGTTGCACAGTAATTTCAGAGATTATAAGGAACATTTATAAATGGATGACTGGGGGCTACAGTAAAGAGGTTGCTTCACAGAGCTTTGTCTTTATAGATACAGTTCTGTGTGTATGTTCAGTATGCTGAGACACAACATACGCTTCTGACTCTTGACTGAAGCTATGTGCAATTCACACCTGCTGGGAAAGGAAAAAAGAGGTCCCTGGGTACATCAACTCTCTAGAGCAGGCTCCAGACCAGGAGTAGTTGGCCAACACAAAATCAACTTCATGGCTTTTGTGTACTTCCTGTTTTATTTTTTGTTGATTGTTGTTTGGTTTGGTTACTGATGTTGGGGAGGGAGGAAGGGAAGAAGACAGGAGCACAGGTTGGGCAAGAGTTGGGGAAGGGAAAAGAATATGATTAAAATATATTGTCTGAAAAAGGGCTTCTGCATTATTTGGTACAATAATCAGTATTTTGGTATAGTAGGTTAATAGAGTATAAAGGTTTTTCTTTGTTGGTTTCCAACATTTTGGAACTAAGATATTTTCACTTGATTTGCCTTATAGTCTCTGTTGAATCCAATCAAAGATGTGTGTGTGTGTGTGTGTGTGTAAGTACACACACACACACACACACACACACACACACACACACACACACACAAGGGACTTGTCTTCAGCCATAAAGACTGAGATTATTCCATTTACTGAAAAATAAATAGAAATGGAGATTATGATGTTAAGCAAAATAAGCCAGACTACAAAGACAACATTACACATTTTCTTTCGTATGTAGAATCCATGTATAAGGTAGGAGATGGTTATTTGGGAAGAAGAGGAACATTGGCCACAGGAAAAGACGACTAAGGGAAAAATGGGGACTGAATATGATCTAAGTATCTACATGCATGAAATGAAACTTACCCCTTTACCCAACTAAATTTATTTATTTATGCTTTTTTGAGACAAGGTTTCTCTCTGGTAGCTTTGGAGCCTGTCCTGGAACTCTGTAGACCAGGCTAGCCTTGAACTCATAGAACTGCCTGCCTCTGTGCTGGGATTAAAGGCATGCACCTCCACCACCTGGCATCTCAACTGAATTTTTATCAACAGGTTACACAACAATCCAATGAGGTAGGTATCATGATATTGCTATTCCTATTTACAAAACATGGAAGCAGATGCGCAGGAGCTTTCAGTGGACTGCCTAATATATTCCACAATAGTACTAAACACCCTGATAGACCACAGCCACTTAGGGTAACCTGCATATCACTTTGAGTGCTTTATAGTCATGTATTATTTTTTTTATTAATTTCTCTTTGGTATGCTATCACTTTCTTCAGTGGTTCTTTCAAACCTCTAACATATCCCAAGCCCCTAATATGACATACTTCCTTCCCTAATATGACATAATTCCTTCATACTTACTTATAAAATAAGACACATAGCAGACAACATTGAACTAAGTTATCACTATGTAAAGCCTATTCAAATTTCCCAAATTGATACAGGTGTCATCTCTCATTTCTTTCTTACTACTCTAAGCTATCACTGTTGCTGATTTTTATATTCTCCCACTTAAATCTTACTTGCAGAGACTTCAGACTTGGTCCTACTTTCTAATATTTCATTTACATTCATTTTGGCAATCTCCCTGGTTTCTAGAAGACAATTCTAGAATGACAGGTATCTACAAAGCTGGGTTCTAAGGATGAATGAATATTATGGCCTATTTTATGATGGCCTTTGTGGCCTGACATCACTATTGATGTCAAGTACATTACAGATGGCTGATACACAGCCTCAAATTCTCATATTGTTATCTGAATTTTTTTCCCATTTTTCAAGTTTATCAGGAGGATTGATATGGAGTAGGGGAGACACTAGGCAAAATTAGAATCAAATGAATTAAACAGTAAAGACACTGCTTATGAAAATCAACTTGTGTTAACACATGCTACCACACATCCTTTCCTGAACAAACTTCTATAAACTCCATCAGCTTGAAAACTCATCAGACAGAGCCAGTGGCCTAGCAGTGGCTATGAAGAGACTGCAAGAACTAACCCCACTCCAGCTGTCTGCTGTGCATGTCACACTTTGCTGGAATTTTTTAAAGCCAGTTTCTGGCCTTAAATCTTTTTACATGTCTTGTTTCAGCCCTGACAGCTTTATCCTCAAATCTTTAACTGACTGTTGCCTTATTTGAAGATTTCCTTGTCCCACTTTCATCCAAAGCTGCAAAAGGACATTCCCTCTAAGTGTTACAACTGCACCTTGTTCCTCCATGCTACTGCATAACAATAAACATTCTGGAGACATCAGTTCATGCTCTAGTCTGAAAGCTCTGTTTATAAAGAACCCTGACATATTCATCTAGGAGGAACTCAGCGTTTGCTCAGAGAATTAACAAGTGGAGCCTGCAGCTTACTTAGCCTGCAGCTACTCAGGCAAAGTACAGCACTCCTTCATAAACTGCACTTCTTCCTGGGCTTCAGTTTTCCATCTATGAAATAAAGTTCCATTTGTGCGATAGTTTAAGGTCTGTGTTGTTATTCAACTCTGTGACAGGACTCTTGAGTATGGTGCACTGTCAGGACATAGTACGTCCCATGTGCGGAAGGAAAGCAAGGCTGACAGTTTTCTCTCATCTTGTCTTCCCTTTAGGCCCTATAGGTGTTGGCAGGAGAAAATCATTCAAAGCGGACAGAAGTGAACTAGAAGCTGGTTAAAAACTACTGTGGAAGGCCCACAAATACCACTTTGGCTCTTTTCTTCTCATTTCAGTTTTATATGCCTTAGTTTTAAATTTTTCAATTGTTTATAGTATAAGCTAAAAAAATACACATTAAAATTTGCTTTCATTATTTAGTTTCTACTACAAAAAAAACAGAAGTAACAATTTTTTGAAAAAATAATTCAGTTGTTTTTGTGAGTGCTAGAATTTTTTTCTACCTATTAGAAAATGCAAAGCCAAGAAAATAGGGTCATAGAACAGAAGCCAAGAATATGTGGTTCACACGCTGCACCCACATAATCTCCTGGAACTGAAGTTCTCCTAGCCTTCTATCAGTAAACATCATTGAAGAAAAAGTAATTTAAAGAAGCAATTAATTTAACATCATGGAAGTCAGAACAGTGATTTGATAATTTGTTTATTTTATCTCCTATTTAGAAACATTCTATAGTTTTCTAATTTATATGAGATTTTTGTCATATATAGTTCATACTTTCTCATTTGCCATTCCCCCAAATTGTAGCAAGGTAGTACAGTGCCATCTGGCTATAGCCTGGGTAGCAACTCCACATCTGAACTGACTCCATGTGAAACAATTCCAAGACAATAGCAATGTTAGCTGACATTTGTGACTGTCTATGTTATGAGCTGTTTTAGATGCACCAACTCAGTTCATCCTTCTGAGTACACAGTGAGGTACTCCCACTGTGTAAAGGATAACATTATGTTTTCTGTATAATATAAATAAATAACTGTTTGGACCCATGCAAGACACCGTAAAAGTAGGTAAAAAATCAGAGGCAGCCAGACAGAAAAAGAGGGTAGAGTTAACTCACTCTTGTTCAGACCCCCCAAAAAAACAGACATGTAGAGGTACCGGCTAGCCACGGGCTGGAAGCCACGTGGCGGTCAAATTAATAAAAATGAGTTAAATTAAAATAAAAGAGCTAATTAATAATGTGTTTAAGATATAGGCCAAACATTGTTAAAAGATATAAGCATATGATTTCATTTTTTAATTAAAAGACAAAAGCTGCAGACACAAACCAAAGTCCAAACCGCAGCCGCCGCGAGTCAGGTTACAAACTCCAGACACAAACCTCCCAGACCCAAAATGAGTCAAAAAAAAAAAACTTACTACAACACCACTTAGCTGAGATGGCAAATGAGATTTGGCAGAACAGAAATTAGAACCTAGGCCCCCCGAAATCCTGCTTCTACACTTTAGCTTACTACCTCCCCAAACACAGAAGGAAGCGCTGCATGTGTTTTGAGAGTTGGTATACATAAGAATGAGTAAGGTACAGGATGGAAGGTGAAGACAGAGGACTTGGGAACACTGAGGTTCAGAAAGGAAACAGAAGGGTAGCTACAAAGCAGGAAAGAAACCAGGTAAACTTAGCTTCAAGGATGCCAAGACAGTGCTTCAAAAAAGAGACCTGCAGGGCAAGCAGGTAACATGAAGACAGAAAAGTGTGTCATATTAAATGACAGGTTATTTGGGGTTTGTTGTGAATTGCTTCCGATGGTATATCTGATTAACATGAATTTGAGAGAAGGAAGGAAGGGAGAGAGGGAGGGAGGAGAAAGGAAAGAAAGAAAGTATGAAGAAGTGAGTTGGTGCTTTAGATCCAGTCAAGTGCAAGAAAGATGCTAATTGCTGTAGAGAGGTTTGGAATATTCTCTAATACAGTTTAGATCCAAATCTGGCCTTTGCCACTCATTGTTGGTAATCTTAGGAAAGTACTTAATACAAGCTTTGCCTGTAAATGGGAATGCCACTCTTTATAAGCAACTCAAACATAATCCAGGAAGAAACTACACACAATAGGTGCTCAAAACAAACAATAACCGTATCAGTTATTATTATTATTATGGAAACTAGAACACAGGTAGAGAAACTGTCCTTGGTTAAGGAACATATTTTTAGGACACTGAAAAGGGAGGCCACAACAGATCAGGAAGCAGGTGGTAGGATGAGGTGGGATGAGGAGGCTACAGAGTTTCTTACTGATGCCTATGCTTCTTGTGAGGATGAAGCAAGGCAAGGGAGGTGAGGGGAGGGGATCCCTGAAGGTGGAGGTTGCATGAGGGAGCTTGCCGAGAATGGAGAGCCCAGACCCTCCATCCATGTGAACAGCTGCAGCAGAGAAGCCATGAGTCCATGGAGGACTGCAGACCTCACAGCCCTCACAGAAATCACAGACTTCTCCATAAGGCTTTGCATAGTAAACAGAGACTTTCTCTAGTCCAGGTTCTCTGGGCAGATGTGATGGAAGAGGAAAAGACTATCAGCTACTTCAGGCATTTACTAGAGTGGCTAAGTGGTGGGATGTGTGCTTGACGGAATGCAGGAAGATAAAAGCACGAAGTATGGCATTTTTAGAGAATGTAAGGACCAAGGGATTAGATTCCTTGATTAAGTGAGGTTGAAGGAGCAGGCACTAAGAGTAACTGTGATCAAAACAGCTACATTCAGGCCCTCACAGATTAACACAAAAAGACAGAACATTACATGTGTATTTAGAATGAGATCATCACAATGATCAAAAACTATGAAATCTTCAGTGCCACAATGCGGGAGAATTAGACTAGGAAGGTTTCAGACACAAAGTAATATTGAACCACGGTGTGAAAGACGGGCAGGGTCAGCCATAGCAGTGAAGAGAGAGCAGGTTCTGGGCTAAAAGCAGAGCAAAGCTCAAGCACAAATGGGCAGAGATGGGGAAGCTATGGCTGATAAGGGAGTTGAGAAGGCAACCAGAGTCAGACAACCAGTCATCAGGAACACATCTTAGCCAATGAAAACAGCAATAAACCAGCAGTTACAGCATTCTGAGCATGCAGTGAGCTCAAACCCAGGACTCAGTCAGAAATACCAATACTGTACCTTTGAGCGGAATGTCGGATGAACAAAATAAACAGCCTTCAAATTCCTCTTGTATCTAATCAAAACAAACAAATGGTCACCATGAGTCACACCTAAATATAAAGGCAATCAACATTTGAGCTGAGTATATAAATAAATATGTTCACACAGAAAAAGCAGCAGGAACTAATATATTGAATTTTGGGTAAAATGTCAAAAATAATGAGAACATTTCATTATTTAAACTGCCTATTTTAAAGGAAACTAAATGCTGCCCCTCACTGTGACAGAGCTACCTCAAGGAAGAATAAAGCCAATTAATACTTTAAAAACATCATTGTACATTATTTTTTATACAATGATAGAGTCTCTGAGCTCAAATATATAACATTAAGTCACTTTGAAATTACTAAAATTATAGCAAACATTAGGAACTAAAATTTATAGTCAGTTACAAGTTATTGCATGACCCAGAAGTTCTCTGAGGGATTTGTACTAAATTCTTTCAATGGCTCTGAGGAGAGTACCAGTCCTCAGCTTTAATACTAGTGATTGATGACCAAGAGGCATTGCCTAGAACCCAGACTGGGCCTCAGCCAGCTACCCCATGAAGTTTGTTGAGGTATGTCCTGAAATTGTTTTCTAGTAATTTAATAATCACCACCAAGTTATTGTAAAAGACTTCAGAGAAACAGCGGAAGCAGGATTTTAGCTGAGGGATGTGTCAGTTGAAGGCCTCGTGGTTGGCAGAAGTACACAATGAAGCATAGCTTCATTAAAAAATACTTCAAAGCACACTAAATTGGTTTCTGTAAGATAATGGAAGCATTAGTATTGCTAATTAAGATGAGATTTAATGGATGGTGGAAGACAATGGAAATTTATGATAATTTATCTTCTTTACTCCCTAACTGCAAAATGGTTTTTCAACCTAACCAATAAAAACATTGTGATGTTACAAATAAAATAGGTAGCAAGAGGGCACAGTGATTTATTATTATTATTATTATTATTATTATTTAGGAAATATATTGCTGAGAAAACTTAAAGCATTATGTTTGGTCTTGTAGTGGGGGTAGTCATTAGGAATTCCATTATTATAGCCAGGGAAATACAGTTTAATAAAAATAATTTTGTAGTTCCAATTCAGTAGTCTAATAAATCTAAGTTCTGTCTATAAAACTGTGACATCTTGGGCAGTAAATGCATCTTTTATTATTCACCACCTTCCAGATACAGAAAACATTAAAAGATCACTGGGCTCCCTACGCTTTTGATCTATAAAGTCTGTCACACCAGCTTCTCTCCTTCCTTGTCACCAATGTGTGCAATGTGCTTGTCTGTCATCACCCTTTTGTCACGGGGGAAAACCTCACCAGGTACAGGGTAACGACAGAATGTCTGCAGAGACAAACTGGCCACTGAGCTTATCTTACACAAAGAAGAAATGTTTGAATCCCCCAGAATCCCATAAACACCTGCTCCTTCCCTTCTGTCAGTAGGTAGTCTGAACCCTCAATCTAGTGTTCTTTCCTTCTGCTCAGCCTCTTTTGTTCCAGTGAACACCTGTACCTGTTTCTGTTCAGTCTCAGCTTTTATTTATATTCAGAGACAAATTTCCTTGAACCTGCTACCAGGATCATCCCCAATAGACTCGGGCTACTGGGTCAAGTTAAAGAACGTTTACGAGTATACTCTGGTATGGACTAACATATTACAGCAACCAACGCTGCGCTTCCATTATTTTATGCTCAAACACTAGGTATGACACCACACCTCTTTCAAGGTGGTCAAAAGTGGGAAGATTACAAGTTACTATAGCTTAATGCAAAAGGAGGGTCTCCTATAATTAAAATATCAAATGGACACATGATAAAAATCTGTCACTGAAACATCATTTCAAAAATCTTTACAAATGTTTGCTATTTCTTAGTGTTAAAAATAAACAAACAATACCCCCTTCACAATTTCCAAAAATAACTAACTTGACATCAACGACATCATAGAGTTTCTTCAGGAAGTCAGAGTCCAGGTGATTGTACTCATTGGTCAGTGTGTGAAAATATACCAGTACATATTCCTTCACAGCGATGTGATCCATTACATGGATAAAATATAAGAGAGCCTAGAAGAGACGAATAAAGACCATTTTTTTTTTTAACAAGTTCACTTCAATAGAGGCCAAGAGAAGGGGAATCCTTGCCCTAAAATTAATCTAATCTACACCCATAATTGCAGATGGAAAGACCAGATTGATGAAGATAAATTCTCTTAGAAAGTGAGTCTTCTCAGCATTTAGTAATGATCTCAGAGGCTGTGGGACAGTCTTTCTCTGTGGCATTCTAAGTGAATAAAGAGGATAATTAATTTCTGGCCTGTGAAATAACTCCTCATATACCAGGAAGAGCTCTTGGATCACCTATCAGGTTTCTCCTATCAACAACAATGACATCCAAACATTTAGAACTAAGATTTAATGTTTTATAATTTTAATAAAATCTATTAATTCTTGACGTTTCTGTGTGTATTCCATCAAGTTCTCTACATTGGCAATTAGACAGACTGAGGACAAGGCACAGAGCACATGATGTATGGGGTGCCTGCCTCCATGCTCCAATGTAAGCTCATCTGTTTAGGTCTTTTAATGCTTATCTATACGAGGAAAATGGAGGGCTCTGTGGCTGATGGCAACACAAGGGCAACATTCTGGAACTCCAGAGGATGATCTAATATGAACCTGTTTGGCTAGGCATGTATTCTATTTAAGAAATCTAAGAGAGACACCAAAAACAAAAAGAGAAATATAACCCAAGTAGGGCTGAAGCGACCCAGTGGTTTGGCTGTAAACAACTGCAAAGAGGAAGCTGAACTACCAAAAGGATTACCAAGCAGGCTGTTTTCCAGTTCCTCCTCAGCAGAGTCCTTGGCATTAACGTGGATTAGACTGAACTGCAGGCATACCAGGCAGGCTGACATTAGGAACAGACACTTTGTAAATATTACCTGGTTTGAACCTCACAACAAGGCTCATTTTATTTTTAATATGAAATGTCATACCATAATATCAGGAATGGTATGCAAGCACACATCAAAATCAAATGCAGGGGTTTATACTCTTATCAGAGTAAGTCATAAAAGGGAATGGCACACTACTGGAACACAAATGGCTGCAAACAGAGACATGACTTAACTCTTAGCAGGTGAGTCTTTCCTTTTATGAGTAGACATCTCTTTAATGGTTCTACTCTTCCTTTCATTAGACTACATCTTTGTCCTTTCGACCCATTTTTTACTTTACACTTGGGCAAATTAGGGCAGTCTTTCTGGCTTCAAATTCTCTATCTTTATGTTATTCTACTGTTATTAAATGACTGAACAAAAAGAGAAGGGTGTGGGGGATAATTCTCCTCAAAATAAGAAAATAATTTGTTTCTAAAAAATATTTTTAATTGTATGTGTGTATGTGTGTGTGCACACCATGTGTGTAGGAGTGCACAGTGCCATCAGATTTCCTGAAGCTGGAGCTATAGGCAATTGTGGGCCAACCAATGTGGGTACTGCAAAAGACTCCTATGGAAACGCCATACCCAGTTACTGCTGAGCCATCTCTGTAGCCCCAAAGGGATCCATTTTGAAATACTTCGTTCCACCTTTTACTTATTAGTTTCCCCTATTGACACATCTCTTCTCTTTACTGAACCCAGGGCCCCATGGATGCTACAAAAGCACTGCACTTTGAGCTGTATCCCCAGCCTCTTAGACTCATAGTTCTTAAGGGTCACAGAACATTCCATTTGTGGGTATGACATCATCAGCTACTGAAAATTCAAGTTACAACATTTACTATAGAGGACCCTGAAAAACACCAACCTCCTTGCTCTCACATATTTGCCCAAATACTACTGACCAAAAGTCTGAGAGCTCAGATGTTCTGATCAACTTCTAAATAACTGTTTCACCTTATATGTACTGTCTCCTTTTGAAGTACATTGTGTTTACTGTGCTAAATACACATGGGTATATTACAACTTATTTTTTGTAGTTATTTTTGAATGAAATTGATGTTTTGGGAATATTTTCCATCTGTTCTTTGGCAATCTTACTCACCTAAACAGTGTATCATATCTATCCCTCCATTCTAGACACCCCAACATACCCTGATCCCCACATCATGCCCTTTTTCTTTTGTAACGATGTACTGAGTTCAGTTAGTGCTGCCTGCTTAGATGCTGCCTGAAGAGCTCCATCACTCATGCTCAACTGTCCCTCTACATTCAGCAGTTGCAGGATTTACAACTACTTCTTCCCTTGGGTGTATTTTCTTAGTATAAAGTCTCAGGGATGGGCTCACTGGGTTGATGAATATAACTTCTATTGTTTCAATTAATCTTTGGTGACAATAGTTATTTACAAGTTCTCACTAATTCTCAAGATGAAAAAAATGACATTTTGAATTGCCTTTTATATTACTCGTCAGGTTGAACAATTTCTTCCTTTTATTTAACAGCTTCAGCCAGTTTTTTTTTCTTTTACAATCATCTACTTCTGTTCTCTGCCCCCACATGAAGGATGATGGAATTACAGTACTTGCTATCTTGTGCAAACTATACCTCTGATTTATTCTTTTTAAGTAGATATTCAAGTGTTAATTTTTCTTTCTTTCTTTCTTTTTTTTTTTTTTTTTTTTTTTAAAGAAGCTCAAGTCTGACTGTATACTTACAATGAAGGATACTTCTAATCAAAAGCTTGCCAGTTATATCACATCCAAATAGAATAGCTGTGTCTCCTACAGAGGACAAGCAACCCCTATCTTATCTGAAATGATGCATACTGATTTTCAACCAGACCCACAATTCATCTCAGCTCTGCTGGAGACCCTTATTACCAAAACATTACTCCTCTTCCTTTACACATCCCTCTGACTTGCAGAAAAAGCACTTTGTGGCTTACCTTGTCCATATCTATCAATGTCACCGGAATGTTTCTTCCAACTACCACCATCACTGTGCGGCCACAGTTATCTACACCTAAAAGTAGAGGTATAATCAGGACCCAGAAACCTTATTACAAGACCAGTGCTTGTCCTGTCAAATATTATGTATTTGACTACACAAAAGAACTCTACATCAAAGGTAAGAAATGAGATGCACACGCTTCTCAAATTATATCATTAGATTTCTTTTATTGTTAGGTAAATACTTTTTCTTGTCTTTAAAGCTTTATGAGACTTTGACCACAGTTCAGACTCTAAAATTGTTCACAAATTTTAAATTAGTGTAAACTATGGTCTTTTTAAAAATAAGTAACCATTTTCTTTAAGCTTATCACAACATTTAATAGTAATAACATAGAATATTATTAAATACTTCTAGTATTCTAGGAAATACTAGAAGCTCTCAACTTAAAATTAGCAGGTATTGCCTGAAATGAAATCCAACAGAGAAAGTGGGATTAGAGGGCCATGAGGATTGAATTTTGTACTGACAAATGCATAGGACTCTTTAGAAGCAGAAAGATTCTAACAAAAAAAGACATCCCAGGAGAAAGTGAAACAGGCCATGTGAGACTCTCACAGAACACTAGAGTGTGTCTTAGTATGTCTGAGATCCTCGTGATGTGCAAAGCCTTTGACATCAGCACAACACACTGTGCTCACAGAGCACAGCCAAGTCTCTAAGCACAACACAGCAGGTCCTTAATTAGCAGGAATAAATGATCATCAAGCTCACCTGTTTGGTATAAGGCTTTCAGAGAAGCAATATCAGACAGGTCTTCAGATCTTGCTTGGCATAGCCATCGGTTATAACTAGACAAATAAAAGATACAGTCATTACAGCAAATGCTGGCAAGTTACTTTTGTAAATGGAACCATTTTAATATCTTTTGCTGACCATAAAGAACTGATGCTTCATTACAACAAAGAGTTAGAGGTCACTGCACCATGCAGTATCTTAAGTTATTAATAATGTACATTAGTGAGAAACTGTGCATATATCAATGACGGAAAACAATTCTTATGGTAAGTGAGGAGTATACAGGAAAGGGGCTAAGATGTCAAGCATTCAAAATAACATAATTAAAGAATACTCTTATTTTTCCTTACTACAAAAATGTAACAGGAAAGCCTCAGTGTTAGATTTCCAAAGCAGATAACCACTATATGATGAATGCTTGAGAATATTATAGTGAAAAGACAACAGGTCGCTGTCCTCAAGAAGACATATCACAGCAGAAAGACATTACGTGCTGCACATGTTATACAGGACCACAAGAAAGGGAGAATGTTTTATCTTGTATGTCAGCCATTTTATTTGGTTCAGGAAGCTAGAACTGATGCCCTACTTACTTATGCCATATGGAATAAGCTAGCTTTGGTGAAAGGAGGCTATAAATGATTTTAATGGTCAAGTTAATATTTCAGCTTTTTTTCTTTTTGAGATGAGCTTACTCTATTATGTAACCTCTGCTGACTGGAACTTAATATGTAGACTATGCTACCCTCAAACTTAGAGATCTGGTTGCCCCTGCTTCTGGATTGCCAGGATGAAATGTGTGTGCCACCACACCCAGTTCAACTTAATCTTAATAGCTAATTCACCAAGACAACTCACAACTGCCTATAACTCCAGGGCATCTGATGCCATCTTCTGACCTATGCAGAGACCTGCATATATGCATATACACATAGATACAGACACACATGTAAACTTTAAAAAAGTATTTTTAGGTATGGAAGATTTCTAAAATCCACCTAAATTATCTTTAGTTCATAGTGAAAACTCTAGAATAGTATAAACATCCATGTTGTTAAGTTTGGTGAGTGATTAATAATTTGAGATCATTCAAGGGATAAAGTGTATGTATGATTTTGTAGAGTTTATAGCTTGCAATCGAGCTTGATATTAGATTCAAATCACTGCTATGATCTTGGTGCTGTTCAGGTTTGTGTAGACTATAAGGTGCATTTCAGTGCAGTAACTCCAGACTGTGGCCTTCAGGTTTCCTCTTATCCAGGTGAGCCTCCTCCACAGCAGAAGGTATCACTTGTACCCCCTTGCTCACCAGAAGTACCTTCCTTTCCAAAGACATTGCCACTGAAAACTCTCCTCTGCTTTCTGTGGGCCATTACAATAAAAGTAAACAATCTCCTATTCCAATCCCAAAGTCAAAGCTAGAAAAGCAAAATAGCAAGTAAAAATAGTTTCTACAGCTGATTTCAATGAATTCCTTATTATGTGCCAGGCAAAGCATAACCATCCAGTCCAAACTATCAAAGCAAGTTGAGATAGCAGAAAAACCACTCAACTCAGCTGTCAGGCAGAAATATGGAGTTGTTTTCCAGTGCACTGCAACTGACTGAGGTTACATAGTGTCCCCACAAGGCTAACATAAGCAATTTCTTCCAGTTAATCAATCACCATACACCTACACAGCCGAAGGCTGAATGGTGATGAAAATTTAAACAAAATTACTCTTAAAAGCACAGGACCTCCATGGGTCTGGCACCAGATCCTCTCTCTATATGCGACAGCGGTTAGCTTGATGTTTTGTGGGACTCCTAACAGTGGGAACAGTACATCTCTGACTCTTTGTGCCTGCTCTTGGGGCACTTTTCCTCCTGTTGGGTTGCCATGTCCAGCCTCGGTATGAGCCTTATCTTATTCTACCTTGCTTCGTCCTGTTTGGCTGTTGTCTCTTTGAGGCCTCCTCTTTTCTGAAAAGGAAACAGAGGGGGAACAGATCTGGGGAAAAGAGGAAGTGTTAGGGAACTGGGAGAGGAGGGAGGGGAAACTGTAGCTGGGATGTATCGCATAAGAAAAGAATCTATTTTCAATAAAAATCAATTAATTAATTTTTTAAAAATTCCCTAACTAACCTATTTAGATAAAGCCCATTGTCTGAAGGACAATTCAACTTGGAATTAAGGTTTTCTAGACCGACTGCAGATGCTGTGCCCCACTCATCCTTTTGCACCCTGCTTTCAGCAGGTCCACTATAAACGCGGTTGGACATGTTCTGTGTTCAGGGCACTAAGCTCTGCAAGGGCACAGGCTGGACCTGTCTTCTTGTCTCTGCAGTACTGAATAGACTCCAGCACATGACTATGTCAGTAAGGGTTTCATATTTAATAATTAATAAAACGATGCCTTTGTGGGAGAAGTGATGTTAGCACATGGTACCTGGCTGTTAAGTATAACAAGAACCACAAATAAAAGGAAACAAAATATTCTAGTGAAATAATCTTCCCCTGCCCCACATTCCCCAATGTCTTTTATTCTCTGTAATAAAGACTTTCCAAAGCTATAACTGCAGAGTTGCTAGTTTGCTCCCTAAGAAGTTCCATCTCAGATACAGCCAAGTCACTTGCAATGGACAAAACACTTAGATGCATTAGTGAAGAATTAGAGGCATGTCTATTTCTTCAGATTTTGTAAAGACCTGGTGCACAGACTGAAGTGGCACAGCGTGCAGTGAGGGTGAGTGACGGAGACCTGGAGGTTTTCACAAAGCCTGCTAATCAGCCATCACTTTAGCATCCTTTGTCCTAATCAACAGAAGGGGAACTGGATCAGTGTGTGAAGTAAGATCCTACTCAGGAAAAGCAGATACTCATCTTTTTAAATGCTATCCTGCAATCTCAAGCAGGGAAGAGGTTGGGCTTCCAGCTCTGCCATATCATGAACTCAGCAGTGATCAGTTCTAAACTGTTTGGTGTGTGGACCCTTCAGGTTTACATCTACCAATATTCACCATGTCAGAAATAACACAACTGCCTTCCTGCTTTCACAGTTCTCTGTAGCATCTGCAGGACCCCTCCTCTAGCTGGTGCTTGTTCTCCTGTGACACCTCAAGCTAAGGAGCCTCAGGTTACTGACACTGTGAGAACAGGATGAAGACAGTTTGGCTGACAGCCCCTCAAGGGTACCAGGTTACCATTATTTCAGCAAAATAAGCAGAAGGCATGTACCTCATGATGCTTCCTTCTGTGCCAGGAGTCCTCACACAGACACTGCCACACAAACCTCCCTTTAACTTTTCTCTCTCAGTGTTGTGAGAGAAAAGGCAACTAAACTGAGCTGCACACCAATCACAACAGCCACCTGACTGGCCCATATCCACACCTGGCAAACACCTCTTGGTAAGTCGAGGACATCACTGCCACCATTTCTGCCTTCAGTCTCTCTAGACTTCTAGCTGAGTGCTGCCTAAACCATGCATATTTCTATGCTCACATGAACTGCCAAAATTATTTTGTCTGTTTTTCTTAGCAGCAGAATACTCTGAAGTATTACAGATAAAAGACCACATCTTCAGTCTCACAAAGGACACAGAACGGGAAGCCAAACAAATCTGTTCGTTCAGTGTTAGCTTTCCTGGAAGGCAGAACACTCAGCCCTGTCTTCCTGCTGCAGCTTTTCTGCCCCTAAGTGGTAACTGGATGTTCCTAATGACCTGCTCACGTTCACAGCGTCTGCCTTAGTGTATTCAATACCTCTGATAGCTAAGGTGTGGCTCAGTCAAAGTTTCAGGACTATTTTATTTATGCCTGCATCTGGGACACGTTCCTATAGAGAACGTGTCTAAAGTCTACCATGCTTGACTCTCTAGATCCAGGCCTCCCACCAGGAAAGGGTACTGTTTTACATGCTGTATATATTTCTTTTCCTGGAACTTACTCTTTTTCTGAGGGCAATTTACCAGAAAATGTAGACTCAGTACATACATGCCCAATTTAATACTGGCCTGAACTAAAAGTTAGCATAAAACAAATCAACTTCCATAGAAAAATGAGATAAACAGTCAGCTTAGAGGGGAAAAAAATGCAGCATCTCTGTCATTTCATGGAAAATAAAAGGTTATTGGACCTGAGGGGAGGAGGCAGGGGCAAGGGGAGAGAGAGAAAAGGAATGCATGGCACATGTTTAGCAGTCAGGAGAACAACCTGTAGAAGTTCTTCCCTTACGCCATATGGGATCCAGGCAACAAGTTCAGGTAGCCAGGCTTGGCACAAGCACCTTTACCCACTGAAGCATGGTGCCAGCCCCAGCTGCTTTTCATGGACCACATCATTTTTTTTTTACTTTAAAAGCTGACTGGCAGACAAACTATGGCTATTTAACATGAATTGTTTTCTTTAAAATGAATAAAATGATCTTGTCTTTTCAAGAAAAATAATCAGTAAGATTAACTTGTTACTGATGTTAAATCTGAGCAATATACACTCCGCACACTTGACTGTGGAAAGTCTGTATCTTGACTATTACCTACTTCTCTTCTTCCTCCTCTTCCTCCTCCTGTTTTGAGGTAGTGTTTTATTATATAATGCTAGTTGGCCTGAAACCTATGAGAGATTCCACCTGCCTTTGTCTCTTGACTGCTGGGATTGAAGCATGTGTCCTCAGGCCCGGCTGGGAAACATGGCTTTTGCAGTGATAAGAATGCTGGAATTATTACCTTTTGATACTGTATAATGACTCATGTTAATATAGTTTCATGAGTGAATCCCTATTTTCCAAAGATCTATGAATCTCATTAGAAAAAACCACGCCCAGAGTACACAATAAGCCAATGGATTTTAAAACAGAATACAGAAACATAGATATGGGGCTGGAAATGCTTGTAGGGAATCAAGGCACTCGCCTCCAGGTCTGGTAACACGAGTCTGATCCCCAGGAACCCATATGGCAAAGGTAGAAAATTCCTGCAAGTTGTCCTCTAGCCTCTGCATGCACCTACATACATGCTAACTGTGGCCTCTACATGAACCACATACATGCTAACTGTGGCCTCTACATGAACCACATACATGCTAACTGTGGCCTCTACATGAACCACATACATGATAACTCTGGCCTCTGCATGCACCCACATACATGCTAACTCACATGCACATAGACATAAGAAAATTTTAAAAAATCACAATGGGTAAGAAAAATTTAAAAAATCACAATCGAGACCCCATATTACAACTAAATGTTAGAAATTATTTATCAAAGTCTATGAAGTGCACAGAAACATATCTGATTCTTTAAAAGTCTCCTTTGCTTTTATCTAAGAGATGTCATATTTCCTTCATATAAAATAACTTACTACAACAGTCTGAATAATGCTACTAGATGCTTGTCATCTTTATTTAGATCAACTGAACATATTGCAAGATCTTAATACAAAAAACAAAATCAGCTAACTTTTGAAAAATATTATTGTTCTCTTATAAATGGATCAATAATTTCTGATATGATTAAGTACTGATAGATAAACCTTGTGGACACAGCTCCCCGGGATCCTCAACCATTTATAAAAGTCCAAGGGGAATCTGAGAACCAAACAACTCACAAACCATGACATGAACCTTCTAAAAAAACAAACACAGAGACAGATCACAATGCTGTGACAAAGGAGCCCAGTCACTGTATTTAAAAAAACAAAACAAAACAAAAAACAGTTTGCCAGATGACACTATACCATGACAAGTTTAGAAACTACTGAGCCTGTCATTTGGAAAACTTGTTCACTGGTGCCCTCTAGTGGCAAATTTACTTCCGTTCTTTACAAATTGGAGTAAAGTGACGGCTGGGGAATGAGGGAGTGAAGGAGACAGAAGATGTTAATTCAGGCTGGGGGAGAGGGAGCCATTTTCTTCAGTGGTGCCCATGGGTTAGCTGCCTGGCTCCAGCTCATGGAGACAACCCCAATTAAATTTAGCACTATCAAGCCCAAAAGCAGGAGATCCGGGGAGATTGGGAAGGGGTGAGAGATGGTAGCAAGAGGTGAAAAGGATAAGATACATCACATAGATGTATGAAACTCACAAAGAAATAATACATAAACATGCGTTTGTAAGAGCCTTCTGAGGTCATCTAGCCCAGCTTCCAATATATGACTAGAGACCGACACCACACAAGTACCATCTAAAACAGTGTGGTGTGCTGTGGCAGGCTGTCAAAAAGGAAAACAGGGGAGGCAGGCATTTCAGACTCAACAGATAAGGTCTGAGAAGCACTTGCTTTACAGCTCAAACTTGAAAAACGGACAGGACTGAAGGAAGAAAAGATAGCAATCAAAATGAATGGGAGGGACCAAAGCCCCAGGATGAGACAGGTTAGCTCAGCACTGAAGAAAGTCACAGTGATGTACTTTATCGAGCCTGCCTTCCAGGTGCTGCACGAGACGTCACCCTTTACCAGTGCAAAGAGGCAATGGAGTGTGTGTGTGTGCACCTACAATTTACTTTTGTCTTTACATTTTTTGAAAAGCATCTAGCTTTTAAGTATTAATCTTTGGAAAAGCACAAAGCACAAGGCTCCATCTATGATTTTAAAAGGATTCATGCAGAACTGCTTTAGTATTAGAAACAGTTGGAGAAAACAGAATTTAAAGGTCCTCCAGATAAGTTGGGGAGACATAAAACTCTTCAGCTGTAGAAAATGTTAACTGCTTCGGTGATACACAGCAGAAACCTGTGAGTGCCTTTCCTTTCTTCAAATTTCACTGTTAAGAATATAACCTCCCAGGGAGGCACAGCAATTAGAGCCCACACTGGGTAGAACTCTGAACCAACCCTGCATCTGCGCACGGGATTCCCCCCCCCCCCCATCTACAGAATGAAGACCGGACCTTCTTGTTTGGTGTGTACAGAAGAAAAGCATCTAGCTGACTCCTGACCCACACCCTCACTGTCTGAACAAGTCTGCCTTACTTTCTTTGATGCTGCTTCTGCAGGGCAGCTTCCGACAACTGTCCCTGGAGGATCAGTTTTCTTTGCTTGTCAATATCTCCTTCCATTCGAGCAAAAGCATGAGAGCCAATGAAAGACAGATCCACTCCCAAGCCGTCACCCTCATCTTCTTCTTGGTTGTCTGCAACGAAAGTACCATCAGCAGAGAGCTACGGGAGAAGACAGAAAACTGACTAGTGCTGCAGGGAGAATGACTGTGAGGTTACAAAAACAAAGCCAAACCCTCAAACCCTCAGTTAAGATGAGGATTCGGAAATAACATTTAGAAATCCCAAGTCCTAAAATAATGAAATAAAAGTAACTAGTCTATTTCCCAAGCTCATTTCATGATCTAGCCCAGCACTAAGTGTGTGAGACAAGTTTCCATCCAAGGAGTCTATGGTCTATAGGTGACGGTTGACAGAAGCTTTCTAAAGGATCAATTCTGAACAGCTCCCATCCAAGACTACTCTCTGCCTATAACTTTCAACTTACACGAGTATAAAACCTAAAGAAATAACATGGCTATAGTATTCTTACCTTACTATTTAATGTTAACTGTGGCTTTTAGAGGATACTGTTAAAACTGAACAAAACTTGAAAATTTAAGGTAGTAATATACTCAATTATTGTTTCAAAAGTTCTTCATGAGCCTAGAAACTTTGTTCAGCTGAGCATGTTGTCGTGACCACCTGCAAATCTCTGAATGCAAACCCTTCTCCTTTGCTGGATGGTGTTTTACCAGTACCCAACCTTCTCAAAGAGGAAAATTAACAAAAGCAAAGCTGAACCATTATATATTGCTGGCAGGAATATAGATTTATGTAGCCACTATGAAAATCATTAAGAAAGTTCCTCAAAAAGCTAAAAATAGAAGCTACCTCATGACTCAACCATATCATTCCTGGGGATAAACCACAGAGAACTGGCAAGCATACCAGAGATATCTGCTCATTCATGCCCATTACTGCACCATTAACAACAGTCAAGGTATGGGAACAGCTTAGACAGTCCTAAGAGATGAATGGATAATCTCTCTCTCTCTCTCTCTCTCTCTCTCTCTCTCTCTCACACACACACACACACACACACACACACACCAGAGTTTTATTTAGCGATAAACAATGAGGAAATCGTGACCTGAAGAAAAATGGATGAAACTGGAGACTAGGCTAAGGAAAATAAGCCAGGGGTCGAATGACACATATCACATGGCTTTTCATCATATGTGGAATCTAGATTTTATAAAGATGTAACATAAAAGCATGCACTTTGAGAGAAGGGACCAGCAGGAGAACAAAAGAGAAGAATAAGGAATGAATATAACAAAGTGAATACCATATCTGCAAGAAAATGTCCTAGGGAAACCCACAATTTGTATACTACATAGAGCATAAGGAAGTTAGAATTCCAGCACTCACCCTCCGAAGCACCGGGTTTCTCACTTATTCTAATTTGCCGTTCAGGCACCACAGGCTCCCCTTCAGCATTCCCGATATCTGCAGGTAAGTAGGGCAATGAACGGCTCTCCTCCTCTAGCGACCTTGGGAAGTACAGAGGTAGCAGCCTTTGGTAAGCAGCCTGTGTCAGAAAAGCAAGGCATTCTGTGAAAAGCAGTGACACATGAAAACAGTCTGCGCAGTGGTTACTGTGGTCCACATGCTGTGGAGACAGACTGAAGAACACAGGCCTCACCACCCCCTATGCTCAGAGTGTTGTCTGAGAGCCTCACTCCTGACATTAAATACAAAGAAAGCATCCACAGTCAAGGCAAAAGCAACGCCCACCCTGGCTGGGGTCATGAAATCTGGAATATGTAAGTCTGTCACATCTGTCTGTACTCCGCCTTCCTCACTAGACTCTCAGATGCTACCTGCCCAGGTTTAGCATACCAGTCTCTATTTGGCCTAGGTTTAGTTTTTCAGTTTTCATTAAAAAACAAACCCTCCAAAGGAAACATTTCTAACTATATCTGAAGATAGTTTTCATTGGAGAGATGGCTCAGCAGTAGTTAAGAGCACTGACCGTTCTTCCGGAGGACCTGAATTTGATTCCCAGCATTCACATGGCAGCTAACAACTATCTGTAATTCCAAGATCTGACACTCTTACACAGTTATACATGCAGGCAAAACACCAATTCACATAAAATAAAATAAATATTTTTTAAAAATTAAAAAAAGATAAATTTTACTTTAGAAAAAGAAATAAGGAGCTGTCAGATGTCTTCATAGACTATGGCCACCAAGTCTGACGACCTGAGTTTGTTTCCTGAGCTACATGGTGGGGAAGAGCCTGAAAGTTGTCCTCTGATTTCCACACACGCATTCTCCCAGCTGCCTCCAAAATAAAATACAGAAATAAGACTAACTTAAAAAGATTAGGGAAAGCAGTGGAGGTGGGAAATTAATGAAAACAAAATATAGCAATATATGATATAAAGATGAAACCCATCACTTTGTATGCTAACCTAAAAATTAATCAAGTAACTTCAATGTGCTAAAACACACCAGTGAATAATGTTTATATCTTATGATTTCCACGTGTGCAGTTCCTGTGCTCTTTTATACCAGCAGAGCAAATCAAGATGCTGAGTGCTGGTAGTATTCACATTTGTTGAAGCACTCTGTCTCTTCTGCATTCTAGGAATTATATTGTATCATTGCCCAGCATTACTTATCAACTATTCCAAACTCCAGGGGCTCCAGGGGAAGGTTAGAGGTGATGGGCACTTGCAGCTCTCCCAGAGCACCCACGATCCACTCTCAGTACTCAAACTGGGCAGCTCACAACATCTCTAATTCTAGGTCTATGAGATCCAACACCTTCTTTCAGTCTCCATGGTTGTCTACACTTGAATGAACATAAACTCACATACGTACACCTCCATATACATAAATATAAAATAAAATCTTTAAAAAAGGACTAAAAGAATGATAACACAAAAGTCATGAAACTGAGTACTGGTCAATGAAATCATTCAAGAAATTGGTATTATACACAAAACTATAATATTTCCTAAATAGAAGCCTGGAGACATTAGATTTGTACCTAAAAAAACCCAGATAGGGTGGGTGTGGTGGCACATGCCTTTAATCCTCATATTTGGGAGGCAGAGACAGGCAAACCTTTTTAATTTTGGGGATAGGTTGGTCTATCTCTAGTGAGTTCCAGGCCAACCAGGCTACATAGAAAGACCCTGTCTCAAAACAAAAAACCAGAGACAAGCAAATATAGATAGGCTCAGCTTGTCAACATACTTCCTGTGCAGGCCTGGCCACCTATAAAAACTGCAGATGGTGGGAGGAAAGAACCAATCCCACAAGCTGTCTCCTGACTTCACACTTCACATCACTGAGTACAAGCATACTTACACACATAGTCATATACACTAAGACTTTTAAAGAACTCATTACCATAAAGTTAACCTGTAGAAAATACAGAATTCAGTGACTGTCAGGATAGTCTTGAAGTTGTATAATCACCACCATCTAACTCCAGAAAGCTGACATCATCCCAAACCAATCCATCTGCACGCTCTCCCCACAATTCCTTTTCCAAATCCTGAGCTATCAATTGTTCTGTTTCAATAGCTGTGCCTACTTTGATCATTTCAATAAAACAGCATACTATTTGTAGCCCTTTATATTTAGTTTATTTCAGCTAGCATGTTTCAAGGTTCACCTTTTAACATGTATCCATAATTCATTCTAGTCTCTATAGATTCCACGTACCTTTGCCCACAAAAGTCAGCTGTTGACTAGTTTCTGTTCTCCGACTATGATAAACAATACTGCTAGAAATATTCATCTTCACATTTTAAATATTTTTGGCATATACTTAGGAATCTGCTGCATTATACTGTAACTAACTTTTGATATCTCATTGCAGTTTTGGCTTGCATTTCTGGAATGGTCAGTGTTGTAAAGCTTCTTTACAGTGGTCATTTGTAGATCACTGTAAATGAAATGAGTACTACCCATGCTTTTTATCTTTAAATTTTCTGTATTCCATGTTTTCCCTTCATAAAAAGCTTACTAGCTAGGGGACACTGCCCTTCCCAGGGCTCTCTGCCTCCCCAAATCAGTATTAATTTACTTGGGAATATGTTTTGTCTATGCAAACCAGCCAATCCTGCTCCTGCTCCCCGACTTCCCACTTTAGCCAGCATGGGGATGCTAGCGACTGCTGCAGCACACAGACAGAAATACCAGAGGCCTAAAGCTAAGGAAGCCCAGTGAGAGCAAAACAAAGCTCTGACTTTTCTCAATGGATTTAATTTAATAAACCCCCCAACATCCCCCCACCCACCCCCACCCCTGACACACACACAGGAAAACATAAACCTGCCAACCTTGTGCCACAGGCTTGGCTACTGGTAACCCGCTTCCAAGTCAAGTACGAGGTGAAGCTTCACCAACAGCCCAACTATGTTACTAAAATCTGGGAACCGAGCACTCGGTACAAGGCAACATCCTGAGTGCCAGCACAGGCAGAACTAACTACTCTGCTGTGCCATTTCACTTATGAAGACAATGGCCAGGCAGGAAAATTGACTCAAACTCTCCTTCTTAGATTGGTGGTACAGACAGAGGAAGGAGAAAGTGGCAGCCAGTACAGACTGGTTCACACAGTCACAGTGTGGGATCCTTCTAGACTGGTTTTAGTTTCCATCATATTTTTCGCAATAAATGAGCATAAGTCCTACTGGCACACATTTATTTAAACCACTAGAATTCTGTGCCTCCAATTCAGTGAACAGATAATGACTAGATGACGGTAACGCAAAGAGATGTAAAACTCTAAGCAAAGTAATTAGTAAAATACCTCTTCAAGTTCAGAGACAGCAAACACTACTTTTTCAATGGTTTCCCCATGGATCTCTAGGAACCTCCTCACAGTACCTAAGGAAGAAAATGGAAAGACTTTCAGTGTTAAAACCCAGCTTCTTACATTAATTCTGTACTGGGCCCCCCTTCACTTCATCAGCCACTGCTCAGTTATTCCTGATCAGAAAGGCCTGCTACCCCACCCCCACCCCCACAACCTGATGCGCTTTCTTACAGAGCAGCTATAGCTGATATTTCTCAGGTCCCTTTATGGCATGTTCTCTCTGTTCCCAGCCCACCACTTGCCCCAAGAGGCCACTGCAGGACCTTTATTGCCTATGTTGCCCTAATTCTAGTGTCTGTGACAGTAGCAGGCTACAGAACAGGCTGAGTCTGAACACTCCCCCTCATTCTGCATGGTCTTTATTTCCCTGGGCTCCCTTTGGCCAGAATGATCTAGTGCAAATGGAAAGCACAGTGCCTTTCTCTTCATTCAGTTACAGCCCACTTCCCACTCACAAAACCAAAGCTGAGTTATCTTTTTCTTTCTTCCTTCCTTCCTTCCTTTCTTTCTTTTGGTTTTTCAAGACAGGGTTTCTCTGTGTAGCTGTAGCTGTCCTGGAATTCACTCTGTAGAGGAGGGTAGCCTTGAACTCACAGAGCTCTGCCTCCCTCTGCCTCCTTAGTGCTGGGATTAAAGGTGTGTGCCACCACTGCCCAGAAGTTATCTTTTCCTTAGTCTCTATCCCATCCACATTTTCCTCTATCCATACCTCATGGCCTAACCTTAAATCGCCCTGGCTTTGGTCCTTTATGCCCATGCCACCGCCTTCTAAAAATGGCCATATTTTGTTTTCTTGATACACATATTCTTCGTAACTAATTTGTCAATGAAATTTAACTTCCAATGCTGATGGCTTCCAAACTGTACAATCTTTCTGGACTAAGGATCAGAAGTACTTACATATTCTTGAGCATATTTACCCAGATAACCACAGACACCTCAATTCAGTGAGGCTAACTCCATCTGCGTCCTTGTATTCCCTACCTCAGTTACAGATCAACAGCCAGGAAGCCAACCAACCAGAATCCTCAACTTACTTTCTTCTAAAAAATATTTATTGTATGCATATGAACATTTGCCTAAATGCATATATATCTACCACCTCTGTGCCCAGTACCCAAAAAGACAAGAAATGAGTGTGGAATTCGTTAAAACTGGAGTTGCAGATGGTTGAGCTGTCATGTAGGTGCTGGGAACTGAACCCAAGTCCTGCAAAAGAAGCAAGTGCTTTTAATCTCTGGACCATCTTTTCAGCTTGGTAAGATTTTAATAAAAACATTCATCGGTTTACTGTGTATGTATTTACATGGTATGTGTGCACAGCTCAGAGGGCAACCTGCAGGACCTAGTTCTGTTCTGCCATGCGACTTCCGGGCTACACTCGGGTCCCCAGGCTTGGCAACAGCAGCTTTACTTACTGAGCTGCCGCACTGGCCCCTGACTTTCCTCTGGAATTCATTCCATTGTTCTTCCCTTCAGTCTACACTGTCAAGCGGTTTCCTTGTCTGATCCTTAATTCTACTGCGATCATTTCCAAGATCCATCCTTCTCTCTCAGCTGTTCTCAAGCTCTTAACGCTCACACACACACACACACACACACACACACACACACACACACACACACACACACACACACACTCTGGCAGTAAGCTCTTAACTGCTCTGTTTCTTTCACTTCCAAGGCTGCAACTTCTGCTGCCTGAGTAATCTTTTTGCAATACCTTCCTTAGGAAACACTGGTAATGGAGCTGCATCCCTTCAAAGCAAAGGCCCCAAGTTCCTACATGACCTGTCACACTGACACAACTGATCACCTCTTAAGTTCTACATCCAAGTGCTTCTTCCTGTACACCTTCTCCTGTCACTTACGTCCTATAATGTCCTGTCTGGAGGGAGGTTAGTTATGACCAGAACACATTGTTCATTACCCCCTTCTGACTCTCCATCATTTTTTAAGGTCCTGGTCGTAAGTCATCTTTATGTAGAATTCTACCCTTTCCTGAATTCCTCTATACAGACTCCCCTGCATCCACCTTAGCTCAAGTTCAATGCAGGAGTTTTCAAGTTTATAATAGACTTAATGACAGTAAGAAAAAATGATATCCTAAAATTTGCCGGCAAATGGATGGATTTGGAGAATATTCTTCTGAGAGAGATCTCACAAACCCAGAAAGATAAGCAGGGGGTGTACTCACTCATTAGTGGACTTTAAGCAAAAACATTCTTTTTTCACTGAAAGATAATGAGTGAATAAAGTGACTTAAAACACACACACACACAAAACAAAACAAAACTTCTGGTTTGACTGTAGAAGGGTTGCTTAGCAGAAATTTGTGGTGGCCATAGTGCATCTGTGGGCATTAGCTGTGACCTACTGTGCTTTCTTCATCTGTAGATGACTCTAACCTGGATTGAGAAGATTTAGATTTTATTTTTTATGTTTCATGTATTTTAGAGAAAAGAGAAGTTTTATTACTGTATGGGTTTTTTGTTATCTATTCTGAATGTTTTGCTCTTTTATATAATGCTTGATATTGATTTTTCAAAAAAGAATTAAAAAAAAAAGAATAGGCTTAATGAGATATATAGTCCCATAGTAAGTGGGAAAGCCTCTATGATCTTTTGAGCATTTTTCTATCTATAAACTTCTTCCAGCTAATGGACCAATTTAAGGTCAAGTGTATTTTATAATAATATTACATTAACTTAAGTCTAGCAGAACACGGTGATACGATGTGACATTCAAAGGTAACTAATGACTACATTACTAATTCATGGCTGCCTTGGTAAGTATTGCAGTCCACTAATCTAGTACAGCAGACTCATTTGTTGATTGTGAATAAAGATCCACAACTCTGCTGCTGCTAGGTGCAAATCTGTTTTCACTTCTCCTTCCTGTCTGCTTCCATTCCTTCTCCTTAAAAGTTTCCTAAAAGAAATCTTCTTTTATACTATTTGCATTTCACAAAATTTTGACACTTATATGAAATTGTTCCTTAAGATGGTGCTTTGCGTTTCTTATGGAAGGTAAAATGCCAAGTACTAATCAAATCAAATTCTCAATGGTGCTTATTTAGGAAGATAATTCTGCCAGGAAAAAGAACAGGATTGACTTCCTTACTCAAGGTTTTAGCATGTCAGCCTACACTGTTCCTTCTAGTCCCATCTGTATGCTCTTCTGAGCAACCAAACAGGATGGTACAGATTTTTACACTTATAAAGACTCCTTAACTAGTAAAGTGACATCCCAGATATTAATACCTCCAATCTGAAGCATGGAAGATAAGCACAAACATCATGGGCTTCTTTTTGTACTGCTGCATCCTCTTGCATAAGACAGAGTACAGCACAGTAGTAACTCAAATTCTTGTTGAACAAATAACTTAATAATTTTACTTTAATGTTGATGTTTATGGTTTCTCAAAGGATGAGGTTGTACATGACCCACGGGAAAAGGTACTATAAAACATCTTGGTATAGTGATTAAGAAGATATTGGGTTTTTGTATAAAATAAAAGTTTTGCTAATGGTTTAATAATCAAGAAAGCTCTTCATTAGAAGGACATGTTAGATTAATTTTTTATCGTGCATATACTGTAAGTGTTTACAAGCCATTCATTATTTCCAAATTCCATGAAGTACACTATTATCTCTGTATTTGCTTGTTCTAAGTAAGATGCTCTATAACTTTACTATACATTTAAGGTCTAGGTAAAATGACCCTTATACCATTTGAATTGGTCACTTATAAGATGTATATACTTCCTTTCTGCCAATCACATTCCTAGAAGTTGTTTTATTAAAGACTCATCTCCCTCCTATTGACCGATACCTGCTGTGGGATTATACTCTTGTACACTGTAAAGATTTGTCACTGTAAATACTGGTTTAATAAAATGCTGATTGGCCAGAAACTAGACAGGAAGTAGAGGGTAGGGCAAACAGACTAGGATAATTCTGGGAAGCAGAAGAGCAGAGCAGCAGACGCCAGCCAGATGCAGGAAGATGAGAGTACTGCACTGAAGAGAAAGGTACCAAGACACGTGGCTAACCATGGGTAAGAATCATGGGTTAGTTTAAGGATAAGAGTTAGCAAGTAATATGCTTAAGCCATAGGCCAAATAGTTTATAATTAATATAAGCCTTTGTGTGATTATTTGAGACTAAATGACTGTGGAACCAGCTGGGCGGGACAGAGAAAATTCTGACTACAGTTACCTATTATTGTGAATTATTCTTAAAACTGTGGGTGGACTGAGGTATTACTATGCAGCAAAGCAACATTTTGGACTATTTACCCAGAACAATGCACATAGAGAGTTTACATAATTGTGTTAAGGGGGTGTGCAGGTGCTGTATGAGAACCTCACTAAAATAAAATTTCACTTCAAGGAAACCAGAGTTCCTGTCTTGTGATGTCTGTGGTTACAATGCTTACTTGTCACCTTTATCACCTTGCCAGGGAGGGTCTGTAAAGTTCTTAGAACAGCTTTTAAAGTCTATATTTCTAACACTGTTTTAGAGGAGCCACAGCATTCTTCTGATGGATACACAATGTAGATTATGATGATATCCCAATCCCTGCAAAGAATCATTGCTCAAAAATGTATTACAGCAAAGGACACTAGGAGAGCCCTTCAGGTATCTGAAGATGGGCATCATATCTGCACAAAAGCATACCACTGATGTTTCAAGTGACCTGTCCTCATTTGTCAATGTCTTGTGAGCTGTGACCTAAAACGTATTGAGTATGCTGAGGTCATGGACTCTAAGCTGAGTACTAGATTTTATTTTTGGAAACAGAACCCAGAGACCCATACAACCTAAATACATAATCTACCACTGACCTATACCATGAGCCTAACACTGTACTTTTATACCACAATGAATACTGTGTGTCAGTTTGGCCTCAGTGATTTTTAAACCTAAACAAATAGTTTTATACTAAAGAAGCCCTGGGGCAGAAAAGATGGCTCAGAGGTTAAGATCACTGCTGTTCTTCCAGAGGACCTGGGTTCAGCACCCAGGTAGCTCACAACTGTGTCTAAATGCAGTTCCAGAGGACCTGATACCCATGACAAAACATCAATGCACATAAAATAAAAATAAATGAAAACTTTAAAAAAAGAAGCTTATGTGAAGGGTATTATCTCAAAAGAAAAATAGTATGCAACTATATTATTAAGGTTTTTTTTGCTGCATTTTAACAAATTGTTAAGACTATTTTTATTTTGATTCAACTGTCCAATGCATTTAGTCATATTTTCTAGTCTGGGATCATTTTCAAACTTAATGAGCAAGTCTTGCAAATATTTATGCACAAGTATAAATCATACCATCCTAAGATTCAATTAAGAACTCTACAATCTATTAATGCAAACTCTCTCAGAACGCCATGATGATCAAATCAATGGATCTTCTTTGGTTATAACTTTATCTAATAGTCAAAAACTTTTAAGAATCTGATTTCTGTGTGGCACGCCAGTGTTACTTACGAAGCGCAATGTGTGTTGCGTCCTCTAGAGGATAACCTCGCTTTGCAGAATTGATGACACAGAAGCCAACAGAAGCCATGGACTGCTCTCTGCAATCAGATAGAAAACCCGAAAGTGGCACTAAAGCAATTATCCACATACATAATCCATAAGTAATCTAAAACTACAAGTCAGCACCACTCCACCAATGAATTCACAAGTTAACTCAACTGTATTATTTGATAATCATATTAATACAAAACTTAACCACTCTTTGACAGATAATATCTGAGCCCTTCAAAGTTTCATTTCCACAGTGAGGTTTCATCTTAAACAGGATGTGGGGGAACAGGCCGTACTTTGCCAGCTGAAGCACATTTCTGTAACAGCTGTACAGGGAACTCTCCGCTGCAGTGCGATAGCGGCTTTTATACTTAGGTCCCACTGTATGAATGATGAACCGAGCAGCTAGGTTGAAGCCTTTCGTCAGTTTTGCTTCACCTGTTCGGCAACCTGGGAACAACAGGGACACATAAAAGCTTGTAAATATTAGGAAAACAAAAATATGCAAAGCATAAAACAGTGGATTAAGAACTATGATGAATGTTATTTAAAAACAGGACTAAATACGAGCATCCATGTCTGTTCCTTCTGTTCCCATGGCAGAGAGGCAGGAAAACAAAAAGGGTGGGGAAGACGCAAAGCAGAGAAGCATCATCCAGGTTTGCAAGGACAAAGTCCATGGACCATGAGTAACGGGCTTAGTGAAGGAGAAAAATCAAATAGCCTGAATAATGGGGTAAACAGTATGAAGCTAACTATACTCAAGGGTGGTGTCACATCTAAAGCAGACTGCTTCATTTAAATCCCAAGTCCAAAGTGTTATGTGTTGTTGTTACTGTTACTTTTGGAGAACACTAGAAAGACTCCAAATTACTTCTTAGACTATGCTGTGATATGGAACTATGAAGAGAAGGCTGGGGCTGCGAGTGCATATAATCAGTCAAAGCCACAATAACCCTTCCTGGAGGCAGCACGGCAAGATCATGATTTCTTTACCACTGGCACAACAGAATAGGTGGTTATTCTCTGGAGATGTTGAATAAAAGTATCTGAAATCCCAGGTACAACAGAAAACAGGGGATTCAGTTAAAGTGTTAAAGCTGTCAGGAAAATGTCTACCTGCCTGCCAACAACAGTTGTCTAACATGGATACCCAAGGCTTAATCAGAGGAGGAGTTGAGTCTGATAATTAAAGCAATTCCCCCACTAAAAACCACAAGATATCTGTTCTACCCAAGATCATCAACTGATAAGCTTACTGTTAAGGAGTAAACGCTTGCATGCTTCTGTTGCTTCCTATGCTGAAACTGCACTGTAATATGTGATGGCATCAGATTATTATCTTTCCAACACAATTCAGAGATTGCTTCCTCTCATGTGAAGAGACCCAAAAACCCTCTAAAGATTCAGATCTGCCGTCATTCTGATTCTAGACTTCCATATCCCAGAACTGGGAGGATTAAATATTTGTTGATTATAAGCCATGCATCATCTGTACTTCATGTGTAGCTTGAATGCATAAAGCTTCCAAGCATGGTGAACCACACTTGTAATCCCAGCAGTCAGGAGGATGAGACAGGGGATCCAGGTTTCAGGTTTTATATATAGTAAGTTCTAAGCCAGCATGGGATACATAAAGCACCACCTTAAACAAACAGGCAGATGAGGAAGACATGCATACACACATCTCATTAGCTTTTCAGTTCCTCCCCAGACAGCACTAAGACTTAAAGATCACTACAAAGTGAGGAAGTCCCTGACTAAGTAGAGAATACAAACTAATGCTCATCATATACAAAAGGCAGGATGGAAACTTACAAAATAACCAAATATTCTGACATTAGAAACATGACTCTCAGAGACATACAAGAAGATGCAGCGCCTCTGAGTCAAGACCAGAATGTTGTCTTAAAAAATACATAGCAGACAGAAAATAGAACTTACACACATTTGCTACAGACTACTAAAACTTCAGAACATGAAAATTCAATAGGGGCTGAGACTACAATTGAAGAAATCATCCAGAGAGCAAAACAGAGAAATTAAGAGAGAGGAAAAAAAGGGGAAAACAAAACAAGAAAATACAGCATGCAAAAAGATGTTTTCATAGAGAGAAATATGGAAGAAAAGGAAAGCAAGACATTTCCCAGAACCGAGCACCACATCCCTCACTCCTAGTGATCTTCAGGTATTGCTGTTTGAGAAGGAACTGAGAAGCTAACAATGAGTGAAGCAAAGATGGGCCAATGGCCTAAAAGCCTAAGGTGGGCTGAGGAAGATGAATGACTGATAACACCTGTGGGAGTTTCTGTCAGAAGATCCACCACCTCCAGACTGCAGGGGAACCGCCCTGCAAATAGAAAGAGAGCTAACTAGGAATTGCCTGGACTCTTGAAACCTCAAAGCCCACCGCAGTGACACACCTCCTCCAACAGCACCTTGTCTCCTCATCCTTCCCTAACAGTTCCAAACATGAGCCTGTGAGGGCCATTCTCACTCAGACCATCACAGTGAGGATTTATCTTTCCAACAGAAACCGCAATTCAGAATAACCAAATAGTCCCAGTTAACAAAACAAAACACTCTACATTACAGAACACCAGCTTAAAAACCTGAATAAAGTAACAGGTAAAAAAGACAACTTCATAGTCTTAAGGGAAGCAGGGATTCACACAGGATTATCAGTTTGGCCCTACAATCAACAAATAGCCTGTGAGGCATGTGACAGGAAACTGGATACACATGAGGAGTGCTGGGATCGATGGGCTGTTGTCTGCCTGTTCTCAGTGTGAGCTTTCAGGGATGAAACTATGTGTACTACACTCTTTGTTTGCTGCTTTCTGGTTATCACTCTGCTTTTCCTGGACTCCGTCTAGGAAACACCACACAGCTAACATTCCAGATGTTCAAACTCTAATCCAGACAGCAATTTTTGTGTCAATAGTAGACCATTATCAGGTCAGTCAGAATCTACATACCCTTTGATATGGTAGAGCACACAACACACCAAGACCAATGAACTGCTTCAGCCTACAGATGATTCTAGTGTGAAGAGACACGGACTTCCTGGTACCACAAGTAAATCCGACAAAAAGCCAGGACGGCTTAAACAACCAGTGAGTGGGTTCACTCCCCACATCAGTATCATAGGAAAAAGCTAAGCTGGATCAAACCCACAAGTCAGCAACATAAAACCAGGACAATGTGTGCTCCTGACAGAATACAAGGTTTCCATATAATAATCTCAAAGGACATTTCTGGGCAACTAGAAATGTTACCTATAGTATGGACATTAGATCTAACTTCTGAAACTAAAGGATAGACTGTATTTTCTAAAGAAGACACTGTATATAATATACTACCATTGTGAGAGCGGCATATATGTAATTACTTTCTCTTTCTAAGAATATGTGTACCTTCAAATGATATATGGAAAGAGTCAGAAGTAGTGATACTTGAGTAGTGGGAACGTTATGGCATTAGTTACTTTAGCTTGTATGCACATTATTCTTTTTATAATTCATATATGTTGCTTATAAAAATTACTAGTTAAAATAAATAAGATGCATGCATTATTTTGATTTTTTAAAAATAAGTAACAGGCAAACACATTATTTAGTTTTTTGTGGAGCATTTTCATATCATAGTTTAGAAAAAGAAAAGGCTGGGCCCAGTGGTGTAGGTCTGTAATACCAACACTTAGAGGAGGTAGAGGTCTGAACCAGCCTGGGGTACAAAAGAACCTGTCCCCCCCAAACAAGGAAACAAAGAGAAGTTTAAAAATATCCTGTTCCTGGGATGATACTTTTCTTTTATTATTCTTAAATATTCTGGATGCTGGAAAAAATGACAAATAGTGCCTGTTATAACTTTATCTTTTGTGTGTTTCTTCCAGCCCAAGTTTCTTCTATTCCAAAGAAATAAAACTGAATATTGTTATAAACATGGAAAACATCATCCTGAAAGCATTTTTAAGACATAAAAAATAAACACGATTCACTAAGTAAGGTTACCTCGGCCTAGTCTCACCCAGTGTGACATCTGTCCTTGGCTCCATGTTCTGCTAAGGAATTACCAAAGATCATTGGGCAACACTTCTACTGCACCTCCCTGCAAGTCCTAACCCACAGTTAATGAAGTTAATACAGCACAGGGGCTGCTGAGTGCTATCCAGAAAACCTGAAAGCACACACTTCAGTACAGAGTCACAGAACAGGCAGACAACAGCACCATAATCCCAGCATCTCCTCGGTGTGCATGCTCAGGCTTCAACCAGACCTTCATTGGCCATTAATGACCTCTTCAGGTTGGCACTGGTCCTTCAAACAAGACAAGTAAGAACTAACGGGTAGCATTGGAAGCAACAGACCCTGATTGCGCCTATCATACCTGAAGAAGCGCACCAGGCCACCTGATCTGTGAGTTAGTTTACTAATGGTGCCTGCAGCAACAGACTTGATGTCCATCTGCCAGTTGGTTTGTGTGATACTAATTTTTTCATCAAAAATATTTACTAAATTTTTGCTATGTGCCAAGAACTGAGGCAGAATTACCATGACCATGTCAACTTGAGAGATGAGCAGTGATGTCACACTCTCCAGTCACACATCTGGCAGTTACAAAGGAACCCTAGATAAGCATTAACAACTGCCAAATAGTCTGTTAAATCCTGCTACTGTTTTTTAAACAGGTAAATATTAAATTTAAGGGTGACAAATTTTGTGTAAATTCATTATGTGCTCTATCTGTATGTATGCCTTTAGCCAGCTGAAGGCTGATGGGAATTGAACTCAGGACCTCTGGAAGAGCAGCTGCTGATCTTAACCTAGGCGGCATCTTTCAGCCCCAACTCTCTGAATTTTTAAGTCTCACTCTAAAAGGTAGGAGCATGCATGTGCATGCATACTCCCAAAAGTGTTTTTTTCCTGACTAGCTTTTCTGTTACTTTTACCAAGAAATTCTCAATATTTGCTTAAAGATCATTATTAAATTTTCATTTTTTTAATGGCTTATTGTTACAGTTAGATTAAAGCTTTTTCAACCCTCCTCAGTACTCCATGGACTCCGTTTACAGGTTTGCTCCTCACGGCTTGCTCAGCCTGCTTTCTTAAAGAAACCAGGACCACTAGCCCCGGGGTGGCCCCACCCACAATGAACTGGGCCCTCCCACATGGATCATAATTAAGAAAATGCTATATAGACAGCTCAGTTTTCTGAAGGCATTTTCTTAATTAAGGTTCTTTCCTCTTAGATAACTTTAGTGTGCATCAAGCTGATATAAAACTATGGAGCACGCCTGTCACTTTAAAATTCAGCATGTGACGGATGAGCTCCTAGTGAAGTCTTAGGACTTGGCTTCTCGTGTGCCATGGGGACTGCAATGGCTACTACTTTCAACAACAGAAAAATAAGCTTTACATGCAGCTTCCTCCACAGTCAACGCCCCGATTCATGGCAGAAGGCATCAAAGCATTCTCTAAGCAATAACATGTCTGAGAGCATGCAGTCACCTTTAAGTTTCTGTAGGTCCTCCTTCAAATCTGGCCCCGCAAGCATGAAGATACTTTCTGACACGGGATTCTTATCTGTGAGGCTTTCATTGCTGGTATTCACAATGGCTGTACAGTTCAGTAATGCCACATCTCCTTTCCTGAGGGACCAACAGATAAAAAGCTATTGTGGGAAAGAGAAGGGAGATAACTGGCCTAGTTTCTAATTTCTCTAAAATATTGGCTTTGCTAATTCACAAGTCAAGCAATAGCAGAAAAGAAAGCAGGAATGCCTGACTCAGGTCAATTCACATCTTAGACTTCACTGCAGTGGCTCCAACCCCAGATTCACAAAACGATCATTCACTTTACCTTTGTCAAATTTCCTTCCTCATAACAGAACACTCACACAGCTGAAAGTAGTTTGTTTGAAAAGTTTAGAAATAGCATCAGTCATAATAGTCAAAAGAATATAAACAACTTACCTGTCTATCACCTAGTGAGCTGATAAGTGTGCTCTTAGTGTGCATACATAGAGTACTATTGAGCCATAAAAAGAAAAAAATAGTACTACGTACTACAGTGAAAACATTATGCCAAAAGTCTCACATACTTCACTGTATAAATTTCATGTATATAAGATGTCCAAAACAGGCAAAGCAAGTTACTTCTGAAGATGAAGGGGTAACACTGTCTCAACAGTGGGGAGGGCTTCATGGTTGCAGGAATATGGTAACATTTAAGCTGTACATTGTAAATCTGTACAGTTTACTTATGATAATTATACCCCATAAAGCTGTATGTGTAAGAGCAGTATTTCAGTAATGCTAGGACTTGAATAAAAAAGAACTTTAGAGGAAAATAATGATACTAATACACAGTAAGATATAATCAAAAAGTTACCAAAGAATCACTTTTCCATTAATGTCCTGATTATATAGAAAAGGCGATCTGACGATGTCCTCTTGGAATGTCTCAGCTGTGCTGTCACAGGAGTTTAATTCATCTTTATAAGAGTCACCCCAGCTTAACAGGGTGTCCACATCCACAAACTGGGAAGGTGCACCCAAGGGATCCATGGAATGGGAACTTCAGCTTGTGTGTCTCAAACTCCTCAGCAATTCAACAGTCCCTGGAGACCTTAGCTTCAAAGAGAAGAAGAAATCATTTTAAGACAAAAGTAAAATATATATATATACATATATATATATATATATAACTTTAATTCTACTAAGCCATCGCAGCAAAGTCTGCTGTGGAATGGAATGAGCCAAGAGTACACCATGTGTCCACAATCACTGAAATGGCCAATTAAAACAAGGGCAACAACAACAACAACAACAAAAACCTTCTAGAACATGGGAATAAGAGGGGGGTACATAAGCATCAATTCCTTTCAATAACTATAGCCTTTGTGATCAAAAGCACAAAAATAACACTAGTCCTATTTTCAAAAAGGACTATTCATTCAACACTCTCTACTATTATAGCATCTACTATTGCAAAATAAGTAAAAAAAATGCTCTATGATATGCAATAAAATACATATTGATAAATAATATGTATAAATTAAAAAATTCCATCTGATAATAATGCAAATATGCTAGTAAAACTAAATGAGACAAGAAAGCCTCTACACTTAAGTAGTAAGAGTTAATAAAAGTTTCAACTAAGGACCAAAGAAGATAGATGAGGCTTGGATTTAAGAGGCCACATACAGGAGCTAGAAAGATGGCTTGGCAATTATGAGTACAGACTGCTCTTGAAGAGAATCCGAGTTTGGTTCTCAGCTCCTGTGTGTGGAAGCTCATGACCACCTATAACTCCAGCTCTAGGGTATATGATGCTCTCTTCTGGTATCTGCATTCACATGCATAGATCATACACAGACGTGCACATATATATTTAACTAAAAGTAAAGTAAAATCTTTTTTTAAAAAGTAATATGCAGAGGAAAAATGAACAGGATATAATAACACACAGATATGATAAGAATGTGGTAGGCAGCTGGCTGCACATAAGTTGGAAGAGGAAGGTTACAGGAAGATGTACAGTGTCTAGAGCTGGACCTAGGTCATGGAAAATTCCATCAGAGAAAGGGATGCTCAACTTACCACCAAGTCCTACGGCTGTTTTTGTAAACTGGAGACTCAGTCACCCACTCTACTTTTGTAAGCACTGGGTTATGTTAGGAACTGTTCTGGGTCCCGGTAACACTGGTAACAGTACATTTCCCCAGAGATGAAAGGTGGTGACAATAGTATGACTAGACTGTGCATTACAGAGAAAAGGCGACACGCAAGGAGCAAGTTAAATTAAGAAATCAAGACAGGAGGGAAACAACCAGGGCAAAGACCAAAGGGCAAGAAAGACTGAGCTGCAGTCCTGGAGGAGCCAGGAAGTCACTTGGCTGGAGAATCTAATAGGTAATGAATTAGATGATGCAACAGGACCTGATGATGATGCGGGTGTAAAACATGCTAAAATCGTTAGCCCCTACACTAAAGATGAGGGAACCATCACAACTAAATGCAATACTCGAAAGAACTCTGGCTACGGAAAGCAGAGGGGCAAGAATAGGGCAGAAAATACAGGCAGGAATCTAGGAGAGATAGTGGTCATGAGAAATGTCAGATCTGAGACATAACTGACAGGCAGAACCAAAAGACTTTCATAGGAATACAGAGGGTGAGGAAGCAGGCAAGTCAGAGTGCTTGTGGCTAACCTACTTGCTTGACTGAGCAACAGTAATGCTTCTTATAGAAAAGCAAGACTGGAATAAATAAGCTGTGGGGTGAGAGAAAAACAAGGGATTTTCTCTCCCACATGCCTTTTTTAATGTACTGATTCAAAAAGCTCATCACCTCGCCATGTGTTTACTGTCAGCCTGGCAGTTGAATGCTTGAAGCTAGAGCTCGGAGCAGGATTCAGTGAACAGATCTAGAAGTCTCTAACAGGGACTAGATAAGACGGCCTGTGGAGCAACTGCAAACGAGCTCCTAGGACTGAGTCCTACAACAAAATGGATTAAAAAGACAGACCATATGGGAGAGAGAAGGCTGTGAGAAAGAAAGGAAGCCCAGCCTTTGTGGTGGCAAAGGTGGGGGTCGAAGGCCAAGAACAGGGTATTCGGGGAGCGCTTCAGATGACTGGCCAGAGCAGAATGCTACCAAAGGACCCAAACCAAGAGGGTTCAAGAAGTGAGTAGACAGATGAAGAGGGAAGAAAGTCAGTCAGTGAACTATTTTTTTTAAAAAGCTTTTGACATGATAACTGTTTATTGTCACACTCAGGAAAAAAAAAAAAAAAAAAACACATATGCTCTTCCAAAACTAATTTCTTGGGAGATATTATACTAAGAAGAAGCATGGGTCTATCAGAATATGCAAATTCTTCTACACATTGTTATGTAGGAAATGTGGTCATTCATATGGCAGTTTAAAGAAAAGATTTTGTAGATTATACCCGGATAACTTGTATTAGCATTCAGTATTTACACTAAATACTTGTTTAAAATTGGTTTTTCTAGGTGTTGCACTTAGTTCACAAGCAGCCTAGGAACCTGGAGGCAAACATAACTTTGCTATATGTTTACAAGTACTCAGACTTGCTTCAGGAAAACTGAGCCACTCACTCAGTATAGTGCCTGTCTGCAGACATTTTGATTGCAAAAAGCATGCTGACTCATGCTCATAGTTTTTAGCTGTGTGTGTGTGTGTGTGTGTGTGTGTGTGTGAGAGAGAGAGAGAGAGAGAGAGAGAGAGAGAGAGAGAGAGAGAAAAAACAAACTCGCATGTCAACTTTCAGGATAAAATTGCTTCTTTAGCTTCTATTTGTGACTACAACACCTGCTTCTAAAACATTTGAAAATCCACAAAAGGTTAAATGATCAAGAAAAAAAATTCTCAACTTTGGTGCAGTCCTTTTTTTCCTGTGATTGATGTAAAATCACATTGTGTGTATAACTTTGAACCTACTTCCTCTTAACTCTCGTCAGGTGACTATGCCCACATCCAATTACACAGTGCAACAGTGGACTGTGGCACAACGAAAGTCATGAGCCCCTGTGCGTTGAGGCCCAAACTGGGATCCCTGACTCACTATCTGCAAGCAGTGATCCTTGGAGTAAAGCTAGAGCTTCTATCTAAGTATCGCTGATTAACTTCAGGCTTATTGTGAAGACTGTTGCAACAGACTGCGAAAACTACGTGGCAGAGCACCTAATAAAAACAAGGCACAGTGAACGACCTCTTAAGATGTCCTCAAGGTCAATGGAGCCACTGTCAAGATCAAGTTATATTTCCACACACAGCAAAGACTCAAGGCACTCACTGTCAAATCACAATACAAGCTAAATGCTGGCGTTAACTAAGTTAGTCTTACAGATCTTGATGCCATGATTTCCCTTGCCATGTTTTCTTAATCCCTAAATAACCTAACATCTGTTCCTATGCCACTAGGGGAAGGAAACCACACAATCAGCAATCTTGACCGCATGTCACTACTGTTTGACTCATTCACATGGTCTCTCCAAGTGATTTTGAACAGAACCTGCATAGAGAATCTTTACAGTCCTTCAATGATGTTACTTTCTGGCACTCACACTGTACCGTCTCCTCCTGCAATACTCAGAGCTAACCTATAAAACCAAGAAGATAAAACAAAATGATGGTATGGCTTCTGACCTTCCACAAACAGTTAGAAAAGGCACTGTGGTCACAGCCTGCTCTCTCTAACTGCTCTGAAGGTGTTAGCCTCTAGCAAGAGGAGGAACTGAGGGTCTCCTCTGAAAGCTAACACTATACACAAGCTTTTGAATAAACCACCTGGAAGTGTGGATCCTCTGGCCTTAAAATTACTTCATCCTCAGTTGGTGGCCCTGCTGTACCCTCATGAGGTACTGAGTCAGAACCCCTAACAATGTACTGCTACTCTTGAATTCCTGACCTGTAAATCTATGAGGAAATAAATGCTTCTTGGCCTATTATGTTCCAGGAATTCATTCATTCAAGAATGTTCGACACTGAACGTCCAGTGGAAGAGATAAAGCCACAAAATAACACAAAGTCACAGAAACAGTGTGATAAATATGCTATGAGTAATGAGAAGCAGGGGATAGCCTAGAAAAGTAGAGATTGGGGGCTGGAGAGATGGCTCAGAGGTTAAGAGCACTGACTGTTCTTCCAGAGGACCTGAGTTCAATTCCCAGCAACCACATGGTGGCTCTCAACCATCTATGATGATATCTGGTACCCTCTTCTGTACACTGTATACATAATAAATAAATCTTTAAAAGAGAGAGAGAGACAAGCAGAGATTGTCTCCTTTAGAAAGCAGCAGTAAGACCAAAGTTCAGCAAGAGTTTTATATGGAGATGAAAGTAAGTCGGAGAGCTATCTATGAGAGTTTGGGGCATTAGTGGATTTCCAGTGACTGTGACAGGCACAGTGGGCATTTTACAAATACATTCTCTAACCCTTACAGCACTCCCATACAGCACGTGCTAAGTCTCTTGTTTCAAGCGCAAGAGGCACAGTACCAGCCCAAGGACATGTAGACACTGAAGTCCAAGTCATTCCCTCTGCTGCTCCTCAAACACTGACTTCTCCTGTTTCAAATATATCTTCATTCACTTTTCTAATTTCTGAGTGATCTCTGGGTATATTCTGCATGCTTAAGTCAGCCAAAGGGCTTAATTCAAGTCCTTTACCAGCTGCCGTTCACAAAAATAACATCAAGTCTCCCTTAACATCTTCCTGTCTCCTCCCCTAGGAAAATCCATCCTTCCTCTCTCACTTCTTCTTCAGACCATAGAGACATTTCTTTCTCCCCGTCTCCCTTTTTGGTAGCACTGGGTTTGAGCCTAGGGCTTCAGGCATTTTGGGCAAACACTATCACCAAGCTCCATCTCCAGCCTCCTTTGTACTCTTTATTTTGAGATGGAGCACTCTAAGTTGTCCAGCCTTGCCTTGTTCACTCTGGGTCACATAGGCTTTGACCAGATTCTCCTGCCTCAGCCTCTGAGTAGCTAGAACTTCAGGTTTTCTCACCATTTCACATTGTGTGATTGTGTATGGTGTATGTATGCATGGACATACGTAAGCATGTGAATGGAGGTTAGAGGTCAACAACAGGTATCTTCATCAATTGCTTGTTCAATTATTTTTTGAGACAGAGTCTTTCACTGAGCCTGGAGCTCAATGATTCATCCAATAAAATAAAGAATCCTCCTGTCTCCTCAGTCCAGAGCTGAAATTACAGGTGTACACCATAGCTTTTTATGTGGATTCTGGGGATCTGAACTAAGTCCGTACACTTGAGTGGCAAGGCTGGAAGAGTGTGACATTGCTCCAGTCCCTTCATTTTTGAGTATTTATTGCAGAGTTTTTGCTTCCTCTTCCATTTATTCAACCTCTTGCAGCTCAACAATGATTAAAACTCTGATTTCAACGTCAACAGAAATTTCCTAAGTTTACCATTTCCTCTTGAAATTCTACTGTCTTCTCTGTGCATTCTGATAGCTCTGGATCTCTCTAGCTACTAGAGCCATTGGGATTCACAAGATGAGTGTTAAAACAAGTGATAACTAAAGCTCACTGCTGACAGTAGGGCAGAAGTTAATGACATTTTCTGGAAAGTGTCCTAGTAGTTAAATATGGTTGAATTCTTTTGCAGCTCCTCTCCACTTAAACAGAGAAACTGAATTTTCTCATTAAAAGAAGATTTAACTCTCACCTGACCCCAACATAAACTATGGTCATGCTTGTGCAAGAAAGTGGAGTAGCAAACCCAAAGAGGGCAGAAACCTAGGCCCCAAAGAACAGGAGCTCCTAAGAGACCTAAGGCCACAGGTCCCTTTGAAAGTAACATCAGAAAAACCCTCTCATCCCATGTGTAAAATCATGCAAGCACAGATATGCATATATCTGAAATGATTTCCAGACTGTAGATTAAGACTTGTAGGGAAAGACTGAAAACAGAAGGGACATGGGCACAATGGAAAGGGGTGAGATAGACAGATGACTACAGTAATCTATAACTTTAGCCACAATAACATTAAAGGGAAAAATACTTTCTACTGGAAATCAACTGGTCGGTTCTAAACTTTGAACAAGCTTATAAGCAAACACCGCAGTTTAATAATACAGGCTCCAAAGGCATATTCTCATATTGAAAAGTTGTTGGATTACAGAAAAGATCAGATCTATGTATTAGGCCAAATACTTTTTTTCTATATAAAATTTAAGAGAAAGAGCCCCAAACAAAGAGAAGCTAAGTATTTCTTACAAGTCAAAGAGTACACTATAAACAGTCCTTTGTAGCTTATTTCCCCCTACATCCTGTTATCATTATCTTAAAAAATTCTAAATAATGATTTATAGAAACCAGAGAGACCAGATTTTACTGTTCAAGACTGGGTAGCATTAAGCAAAAACACTTTGGATCACTGTCTCAAAACCTAATTTTCAAACCTAAAAAGAATGGTATCAAGCTATGAATGGTGGCCCTTGCCTTTAATTCCAGGACTCTGGAGGCCGAGGCAGGTGGATCTCTATGAGTCTGAGGCCAGTCTGGCATACTCAGATAGTTCTAGGACAACCAGATCTATGGAGACATCTTGTCTCAATAAAATAAATAAAAAATTTAAAAGTATGGCATGATTTCAAAAAGGAAATCTCCAAGATGACAAACTGTGAATTCTTCATATAGTTGAGAACAGGTCTGGAAAGTATATAGGGTTGGGCAATGCTTCTGACCTCTAATAATTAAATAGCTTACTTATTTTTTTTATTAAGTACAGGTTTATTATTCTTTATGGCTTTGTATTTCAATATTTAAAAGTTCAGAATGTATAAAAATGAAAGGACATACCTCACCCATCTCTATGTCAAATCAATTATACTTGAAAATTATTTTATGCTAATAAAAATGCTCAGATGAAAAAGTGTAGGATCTTAAATATGCTAACAACAAATTCATTATAATAAAAAAGATTTCTAAGCTTCATCAGTGTCTTAGGTAAATTTTAACATCATTCAGAAACACTCAAAGCACATGCTCTAGTGGTGAAGTAAGCAGTGTTACATATGCAAGCATGCTACAGTTTGCAAGTCTTCAAACAGCACAATTTGAAGCTTAGGTAAGAATGTAAAGTTCTGACCTTGAAGTAGTGGATAAAAAAATGTATAAGATTAGGATGTGTTATCTTATCCCAGATCTTGGGAGTCTCTGTGAATTCAAGGACAGCCTGGTCAACAGAGTTCCAGGACAGTCAGGAACACACAGTAAGAATCTGTTTTGAAGAGGGTTAAAATGTGCTGTCTAGCCTAGGTTGCCCTCAGATTGCTGGAATTTAAAGTTATGGACCAAGCCTGGCTTTGATCCCATGACTAAAGAGGACAAGATCAATTGGCAATGTCTAAAGGTTGGACTGCTCTAAAAGATTCTAAACTATTTTTCCACTAAAGCATACATTTTCCACCACTAACAAGGTAATGCACACATCTACAGGAGGTAAGGAACACACACACACACCTCTACAAATGCTCCCCTCTCCTTGCAATAAGTCTCTCAGTCACAATTTCTTGCCTTCTCATTCATCCAACCCACAACAAATGTAATTTCAAAACACCTATGCTGCTACAATCACCACGAATGTGTCTCCATTAAAACAATTTTCTTAAATATTGAAGAGCTGAATATGTTTTAGAACATGAAGAAAACTACACCTGGTAAACAATTCCTAAAAATTAAGCAGGAAGGCAATTCTGTCAACTACACTTGCCTGTCTAATTTCTAGGCAGGCTGTAGAGGGCTTGTTCAATAAGTGACAGCAGAGGATACTTCTTTCTATGGTTATATGCCAGCTTCAGTTCTACACAGACATCTACAGACACCAGAGCTCATTCTAAAACTTCTAGACATCCCAAGGATAGCAAAGGGCAGATGTGAAAGAGAGAAAAATCTAATTCCCTCTTGTTAACAGAGCGGCCCAGTCTCAGTCTGCAATCAAGGACAGACCAGCCCAGGGTCACTTCCCCTCTCAAGTGGCCTGAGAGCGGAAACACAAAACCAGGACAATGTCACTCCAGGGACTGCGGGGTCCTTGGATAACTCAGCATCCTGGGCTTGGCGGACGCAATCTACAGGATGGGCTAGACTCGACTTGAGCTGCCACCCGCAGGGCTGCCCGCCACACTGCATCCCAGCATCACGAGACAGATGCCTTCAGAGCTCAACGCCCAAACCTGCCCTGGGCGTGAGCTCCAAAGCACAGGTGGACCACGCAGCCCGATTCCTCCCAGCCGCCGCACCGGGCCACGCCGCCCTCCCCTCCCCGCTTCGCCCGCCTCTCACGGCTCTCGGGCGGGCCCATCCGGGCGGCGGCCCCGTAGCTCAGCTCCGTAGCAGAAAGCGGACTGGTGACAACGGCATGCTGTGACTGCCAGGGGCGGAGGCTAAAGGGAGTGGGCCTCCTGAAGCCGGGATGACTAGCTTCAGCTATCTGACAGCAAAGACACCCACTTCCTCTCCGCCACACCGCCCAATCACAGCGCTCCACCGTCACTTCCGCCTTAGAAGGCAAGGAGAGCTCCGGGCGGAAGAAACTCCTAACAGAACCGGAAGGGGCGGGGCTCTTGTGGGCGGAGCTGCCTGCTGGAACCTCGTGGAGGCTGAGGTGAGTTATTCCCGAGGCTTGGAGACTGCAATGTGCGGTTCCACGCGCTGTGGTTTTCTGGATGGTTCCACGCGGCGAAAGACTGTGGCAACTTGGGAGGCCGGGAATAGGGGAGTGGGGAGTCCTGTTTCCGCCGCCGTTTGCATCACAACCAGGACACCGCACGTCTACTCCTAGGTCGGCAAGTGAGAGGCCTCCAAACTGCCCGACTTTCCTGGGTTTTTGGTTTTTGGGGAGTGGTGGTGGTGATGTGCAATAGAAACTTAGGAGTGTAGCCGAGGGGATAATTTGAGAATGACAAGATCGGAGGAAGAGAAACAAGAGAAGTTATTTGAGAATTAAGCAACTGGTGAAAGTGACTGAGTCCCCGTGGACCCCTGCATTTGGCAAACAGCTTAGCCCTGCCATAGGGACAGTGCATTTGAAAACGGTAAGTTGAGTGTTACTATGACTTCGAGTGAAAAAAGACGGAAGTGAAAGTGCTAGATAGGAAACTAGTGCAGCAACTCAGTGATGACAAGCTGGAGATGAAAGTGCTGCAAAGAGACAAAAAAAAGATACAATTCAGAGAAACAGTCAAAGGAGGTGGCAGACATATGTTTAGCCTGGTGATTATAAGCAGAAAATTTGGAGTTAGGGTTGCTGTATTGGAGCCTGGCATTGGTGCTTCCTAATTGATTTTGAGGTAGTTGTTCAGCAATACAGTTTATTCTCCTTATCTGAAAACTGGAGATGAGAATAATTGCCTCTTCAGTTATTGAAGAGAATTTTTGTGAAAACATTTGCAGTGTACTGGACGTCTGTCTAGTGTTTTGCTTCTGCTAATGTAGTTACTACATGCGGCTAAAGAACTGCATGTGTTAATACACAATAAATCAATACTATATCTTAAGAACGCTAAGCCTTGCTACTATGAATTTTTTTTTAATGAGTCAAATGTTACTAGAAAGTTTTAAACCTTAATAGTTGGGAAGACTGTGTGTTTTAAAGTAAATAATATGAGGGACTTAGGAAGTGAGGTAGTGTAAGGTGTTCAAGAGGGGATGTCCTATAAATGAACTCTATCCATGGATATAGACACAACTAGAAATAGAAACATAGATGACCCCGAGCCTTAGCATGCTGTATGGGTTCTCCACTGAAAATGCTGCAGAAGGGTATCTAATGAGCAACTTTAGTTAAGCAGAAATTATAAAAAGTAATTGCAGAAGAACTGAATTGTTTTGATTCTATTTTGAGATAGGATGGCAGGGTTATATGTAGCCCAAGCTGGCCCTGGACTCCTTATGTAGCTGAGGGTAACGCTGAATTTCTGGGACCCTGTTTCTGCTTTCCCAATGTTGGGATTAAAGGTGTGTACCTAATGATCAAAGCCAGAAACTCCAGTGTTCTAGACAAGCTGAGCTACATTCTTAGCCCCTTCTTTCATCTTTATTGGCTTAATCTGGGTTACCAGGAATGAAGCCATTCAGTCTCATTTTATCAGAATTTACCACTGTCAGAACTCTAGTAATGGTTGACAGGGCAAAAGAGCATGTATGGCTGCTATGAAGCTCATGAGGTGAGTGTGACAGTTTAAAATAGTTCTAAGACTCGAGGCGTGAGGGATTACATATTGAGTAAGATCAGGAATTTACTCAGAATAAATAAAGCTTCAGAAGTTACAGGTTGCCTGTTAGTGGATATACATATGAACATGTTTATCTGAGTGTGTATGTGGAGTAAGCAGTGTGTGTGGAGGCTAGAGGTTGACATGGAGTGTTTTCTAAGTCACCCTCTGACTTACTTCTTGAGGCATGGTTGCCCAGTCCCTGCATCGGGGAAAGAAAGGGATGAAGGACAGACACATGGACACACATACAGAGAACTAAGACTCTCAGATGGAGAAGCTGCAGCACCCCAGAAGCTCAGTGTGTTTATTAATACAGATAAATAAGGAGAAGGGGTTATTGCATACAGATAAATAAGGAGGCAGGCTTAGCTAATTTCAGTAGGAGCAGCTGGTAGAGAAGTAGTCTTCAAGCAGTAAATATGGGGCAAGAAAGCTACAGTGGACATTTTCTGGACACTATAAACATCCTCACTTGGACCAGAGGAAGGTGATGCCATTCTCAGGGGTCTAAGACATTTGAAGTCCTTGACATGGCTGTGTTTATGTCAACAGGATACATTCACTCAAGGGCTTCCTTTGCTCCACACACAGGGTCCATGAACTTAGAGTTCATGGATTCAACTAGGCTGGCCCTGCCAGTGAGCTCCAAGGATCTGTCTGCCTACTAAGAGATGTGATCATATTTATCTGTGCCTGGCTTTTTGTATGGGTGCTAGTGATTATGCTTGTATAGCAAGTACCATAAACCAAGTTACATGCTTTTGACCTTATAGAAAATGGTTTGTGTTTGTTAGCATTCAGAAGCCAAGGTACTGCAAACACTGAATTTTGTTTATATACACAGATTGCCTTCTTGGTGGCTTCAGACATCCTAACATGGGGCTTACCAAACAGTATCTCCGATATGTGGCTAGTGCTGTCTTTGGCTTGATTGGTAGCCAAAAAGGTAACATTGTTTTTGTGACACTTCGTGGTGAAAAAGGACGCTATGTGGCAGTGCCCGCCTGTGAACACGTTTTTATCTGGGACTTGAGGAAAGGCGAGAAGGTGAGTCAGAAATGAGTGAGTTGACACTGATTTTGGAGTGGGAGAGCCCTGACTGACCTGCCTGTATTAATTAGTGTGTGAGCCCTCAAGAGGTCATGTCCTTTTGTTTCTAGATGGCTAGGACCAAATTCTGCTGTGTCCTGAAAATCACAGACAAACAGGAGTTTGCTTCTTAGATGTCTGTCTGTGCTAATTTTCATAGGTCATTATTTGTAGCTCTTAATCATTTCTGCTTTTGTCTACAGATTCTACTTTTCAAGTTTTGCTTGTGTACACAGTCAGTTGTAATTATTATATTAGGATTTAAAAGGACTGTTATTCTGCTGTGATGTTAGTCTTTTTCATATATATATATATATATATATATATATATATATATATATATATATATGGGATCCAATAGTTGCAGAAGTTGCCTGAAGTTACTCCTTTTTGCTAAGCACACAGAGATAATTGATTTTTAGGATAGGATAGAGTCTCTTGGGATGAAAGCACTAGTACTGCAGTGCCATAAGGTTGTGTTAAAGCAAGGATAGGTTTATAACTGTTTATCAAAGTCACTAAGATAAAAATTTCATAGCTTATTTAATTGCCTGGATAATTTGCATGTGTATGCCAATGTCAAGCTTGAGGAAATGATTACCTTTTGCGGATCTCATTGTCTTTGCTTCTAGAATTTTTTTCATTATGCATCTGTGACTAAATTGTTGGTGCTCACTGTCACTAACCTTATTCCCACTGTGCTGTCTTGATATATGCCTCACTCTTCTGCATCTGTTTTGATTTCTGTGATTTCAGATCCTTATCCTTCAGGGGCTTAAACAAGAAGTCACTTGCTTGTGTCCGTCCCCCGATGGGCTGCATCTAGCTGTTGGCTATGAGGATGGATCCATCCGAATCTTCAGCCTGCTCAGTGGTGAAGGAAACATAACCTTCAACGGACACAAAGCAGCTGTCACCAGCTTGAAGTACGATCAGCTGGGAGGCAGACTGGCTTCTGGGTCCAAGGTGAGCCTCAGAGATGTGTGTCTGTTTTCTTACATTTATGTAAAAGCAGGTCATTTGCATAAACTGTTATATGAAACTGGATTCTCCGTGTCCAAGCTAGTATACAGTTGGAAGAATTAGAGAGAGGAAGATGGATGGGCATGGGTGGGGTATTCTACTTGTTTCCTGTTATGTTCTCTGATAAAAGTGTTGAAAGATTAAGACAGGTACTCTGGAACCTACCATGTTGTGGAAAATATACTGCAAACTACAAAACAAGGAATATGGTAATAATTTGCCAATGAATTCTGTAAAATTTCTTTCGTCCCTATGTTTGTAAAAGTTAATGAGTTAAAGCCAGGCATGCTAGCGCACACTTTTAATCCCAACAGTTAAGAGACTGGGCACCTGTATCTCTGTGAGTTACAGGTCAGTCAAACAGGCTATGCCCTCCAGAGATACATAGTTGAGACCCTCTCTCAAAGAAAAAGCAAAGGAAAAAAAAGTGCATTGTTTCCCAGCACAGGAGAAGGAAGTGAGCTATTTGCAATTGATAGCTCCTGGGTTTTTGATGTGGTGCTGCTGACTGTAGTGCTGATGTCCTACTCCAGACAGCCCCATGCTCACAGGTAGTTGCCAACACAAATCAGACTCTGGTTTTTTGTGCTCTTATTGTTGTTGTTTGTTTGTTTTTGATTTTGTTTTGTTTTAAGGAGCAAAAAGAACCTGAAATGGGTGGCTGGAAAAGTTGAGGGAGAGAATATGGTTAAAATATATTTAATAAAAGACTATGATCCACACCCATTAGGTTATAGTAAAATAAGATAAAAAACGGCATGTAAGAGGTAACGTTAATGAAAAAGACACGAGTGAACAGTTTTAAAACAATGAAGGTGGCCATTATTCATCAAAGATCCTGGGAAAAAATAGCATTAGAGATGGAAACATGGCACAGTTGGTAGAATATTTGCCTAGCATTTAGTGATCTCTGGTTTTGGTTCCTAGTACCCCATAAACTTGTCATATGCCTGTAAACCTAAGACTTGGGACATTATGTAGTGATTATGTCTTATTATTTGCAACTTTTGGCTTTTTGTGGTAAAAAGAATGGTTTTTCTTATGTGTTACTTTATTCCTCAAGGATACAGATGTTATTATTTGGGATGTGATCAATGAAAGTGGCCTCTACCGTCTAAAGGGCCACAAGGATGCTGTTACACAAGCTCTGTTCCTACGAGAAAGGAATCTGTTAGTTACAAGGTAAAGACAAGATGAATTTCAGACTTTGGGGACCAGTTGGCCCTGCTCGTTGCTCCCTGCTGAGCTCAGGCTTATGTGTCCCTGTGCTTCTTTCCTCATTGATAGGCCGCCTCCCCACCTGCCTCTCAGATGCTCTAGTTATGCAGTGAGTTACAGCTTCTGGAGATTTTCTTATTCTCCTGTATAGTGGGTGTTTCTCTTCTCGATCCCTGGAAGTGAGAAAAGCAGAGTGCTAAGCTGTGTGTTTGGTTTAGACTGCTTTTTGAGGAACAATGTGCGTCACAGGCCTAATCAACATCTGTTAGGTTGGATCATTTGAAAAATTGATTTTTTTGTTATGTCAGAAGTGACGAAACAGTATCAGTTTCATGTGGCCCAGCCTACTATAACCATTGTCTCTAAGGTGTTCACACAGGAAAGACTTTTGCCAGGCAGTAATTACAAGAACCATTGTAGGGCTCAGGAAGAGTTGAAGCGCCCCAGGCCCTGTCCCCATGGAGATTTGTTTCCTATTGGCAAGGAGTGGGCAAATACGTGAAGTAGGGGAATTAGGACAAACAGATTTTGAGTATGATGTGAGAAGAACCTGACTTTGATTCTGTGGAGAACATTAAATTGGTAAACTTTAAAAAATAAGTTACCTCAGTGTTGTGGGATGACAAACCAGCAGCGGGCAAAGAGACGATGTGAGAAGCTACTGAGTGATGCAGGTTGGAGGAGATGGTCAGGTTTTTACAGATGTGGATTGGGAGCCAAGCTTGAGGAGTTTCAGTGAGGACAAGGGGATAATGTGGATGATACGGGAGCTGGGAGTCTGAGATCTTCCATGGTAGAGAGAATGCTAAGTGAAGCGGTGTGAGGAGGGTAGACGGATTGGGTTGTGTGGTTTGTAGCTGTGTCATTTCTGTATGTGGGATGAAGTTCTTTATTTTCATGGAAGAGCAGCTGCAGGGAGAGCTGGAACGCTTACCAGGACAGATGGAATAGCTTCCAGCACTGCCGCTGTATTACTGTAAAACAGCAAATGAGTTGCTCACATCCCTGTTAGTTTAATAATTCCTCATAGTAAGATGTTTTTCCTGGTTTTTGTTTTAGTGGGAAAGACACTGTAGTAAAGTGGTGGGACCTTGACAACCAGCATTGCTTCAAAACAATGGTTGGCCACCGAACTGAGGTACGTGTCGGCTCATGGGCTCCAAAGAAACGTGACACAGCAAAAAATAGAAGATGATTCCTCTAGCCTTTCCTATTTTTTGTTTTGTTTGTTTGATTTTTTAACTGCTTCTACTGAGAAATAGTGAGGTTGGTTGGTTGGGAAGAAGCAGTACCAGCCACTGGAACAAATGTAGCTTTTTAGGTCTTATACACATAAGCCCTGCATGGCTTATAACCATTGAGTTCATTACTTTAATTAAACTCACCTATGACTGTTGTATTAGAGTTCTCTAGAGGAACAAAACTTACAGAGTGAATCTATGTATACATATAAAAAGGAGATTTATTAGAAAAAGGTCCAGCCTGTCCCAACAATGATTGTCAACCAGTGGAAGGTCCCAAGAATCTACTAGTTGTTAAGACCATGAGGCTGCAAATCAGCTGGCCTTTCATAGAGGCCGGAATCCTGAAGAAGTAGGCTGTAGTGCCAGTCAAGGAGTGGGTTTGTTCGTGAGAGGCAGGGAGAGCAGCCTTCCTTCCATATCCTTTATATAGGCTGCCAGCAGAAGGTGTGGCCAGATTAAAGGTGTCTTCCCATCCCAAAAAACCTGATTATCTTTCCACTTCAACGATCCAGATTAGAAGTGATTTAGCTAAGGAAAAAATCTCTCACAGGGACCATTTGATGTGAGTTTTTGTTAATTTCAGATATAGTCAAGTTGACAACCAATTATAGCCACAGCTGTGGAAACCTTAAATGATATGTGTGCAGTGCCTTTCCCAAAAGCATACATACAGCAAAAGGGTAGTTTGTTTCCTTGAACAAGATTTATTCAGCCAAGTTCAGAGAGTATTTTAAATATCTTTGCCTCCCTTTATGTCAGGCTTTCAAAAACATACTTGTAGTAATGAAGTGGAAAAAAGGGGTCTATGAAAAGTAGCTGGCAATGGTATTGCTGTGTCTTCACTATTTAATTCTTGAATATTAGAGGCTGAGAATCTTGGAGTAGACATTGATAAGGTACCTTTTATTTGCCAGACATTGCCAAAAACAAAATGAACCCCAAAGTTATGGATTGTGCTTAGGATATTATCTACACAGAACAGAAGGAAACTAGTGAAATTGTTTCTGGTACCACATGAACAGTTTCACACAGCCCTCTCCCCCCTGGAAAAGTGCTTCAGTTAGTAGATTTTGAAAGGATTACCTTAATACACTTCTTAGATTTGGAGTGCCAGAGAAACTTTATTATAGTGAGTGTACACATTTGCAATGCTTAAAAAAAATAATACTATATGTAAACTCTTTTGTCTACTTAGGTGTGGGGCTTGGTTCTGGTTTCAGAAGAAAAACGGCTAATCACTGGGGCTGCAGACAGTGAGCTGAGAGCCTGGGATATTGCCTATCTGCAGGAGGTAATTACAGATCATGGCCAATTGCATGTTTTCACAGTTCATCATCTCAATGACATAGAATCAGAGGTAGTAGAAGGAGTTTTTACATTGACCTGAAACTTCTAAACAAAGACTTCTTCATTGTACACTCACTGCTTTGGTTTACTTGAGCCAAAAAGGGAAGACTTAGTCTTAGAGCTTCTGGTAATAGTGTTACTTAGGTTGTGGCATTTATCCTTGTATTTCTGTTCCTTTGGATGTATGTGGGTGGACTTTTCAGGACTTCTCTTGAAGCAACAATCTATGTAGGATGCATGCATTTTGTACACGGATATATTCTCAGGGGACCTACAGTCTCAGTTTATGTGTAGGGAGGGTGATGTAAACTTTAGGCTTAGTTGGAATGAGAGTGTAGCCATAGACCCAGTAGCCATTGTGATGGTCTTCATATATTTTAGACTAGCATTTGCTTTTCCTATGTTTAAGGAGAAACTGTCACACACCTTAAACTGCTTCTGCCAGTCCAATACCAATGACACTTTTTCCCTGTATAATATCTTTTTCCTACAAAGAGAAAAATTTTGAAGCACTTTCTTCAGTTGAGCCATTAATTTTTACACGATTATGTAGTCCTATATAGTTCTCATAGTATAGAAAGTCAGTGGAGATAGTAAAATGAATAACGTGCTAATGTATATAATGCCAGTTTCTAATGAATGCTGAAACTTGTCTTGACATTAGAGAACTTTATCAGAGGTCACCAGTTAAGATATGAGTGGTTCTAAGAGCTTCTAGGTCAGTGGATTTAAATGTCATTCCTGAGACATTTTAACTTTTATTCTTTCATCTTTGTAAAATAGATTGATGACTCAGAAGAACCAGAGGCCAAGAAAATAAAAGCATGTCCTGGAATACAGGACACACCTGCAGCAGAGGATGGCGCCCTTGAGGCAGATGAAGCATCTGAAGATGTAATGCGCTTTCCTTCTTCACTTGGGCAAGAAAGGACAGATTTTAGGATAACTATCTCCAGTTACCATTTTAGGAAGTGTTATGTCACCTGTGTTTATTAAAGTTGTGCCTTTTCAGAGGTTTAAAAGAACAAGTGTTTAACCCCCACGTTCTCTTGCTTCCTCTGCAGCGCATCCTTTCTTGTAGAAAAGCTGGCTCCATAATGCGAGAAGGAAGGGACAGAGTTGTGAACCTTGCTGTGGACAAGACAGGCAGGATTCTTGCTTGCCATGTGAGTACCAGGCTTACAGAACAATTCAGATTGTTCTTTTTTAATACTCATTCTTTCATAATTCAGTATGGGTATGGACTTTCCTTTTGGTTATTTAATAATTCAAAAAATGGGTCTGGAACCAGTGGTTAAGGCTGAGAACTTGTGGTGGACCCATGTTGGACTGTTCACAGCCACTTAGGATTCCAGCTTTAGAGGATCTGATCAGACACGCCTGGCCTCTGCAGCCACCTATGCTTCTCATGCATATACACACAGACAGACACACCATTTAAAATTTAGTATATGTCCCTATGTGTGTCTAATGTCCTAGCATAACATGAGTGAAGTAACTACATTTCAACAAACCCAGAGAGATTATGTTGCTCATGATGATCCGGCCGGTTGCTGTTTGGTTCTTACAAGGTATATGCTAAATTATAACTGCCTGTCCTAGACTCACATTATGGGCCTTTTTCCTTTCTAGGGAACTGATTCTGTTCTAGAAGTATTTTGTATCCTTTCTAAAGCAGAAGTTCAGAAGAAAATGGATAAGAAGCTGAAGAAAGCTAGAAAGAAAGCAAAGTATGTTTTTGATAATAAAACATTCTGGGTAGCCATATATTATAGAAAAACTGTGACTTTCAAAGAAAACATTTACTTGATTACCTGTTAGCTAAAAACTGGAGAATTTGTGGGGTACTAGTACCACAAGGTTTGAAGTTCTGATTCATATACTTCCTTATTCCTAATATATTTCTGAGTCACCCTAAGACCCAAACAGGTATAGACTGCAGATTTTTAAAGCACAGCATACTGGGAATGTGTCTGTGCCAGTGCCAAGGAGGTGCAGACAGTTCAGGTTCCCCAAGAGATACTGTCTCAAAATGGAGCATGCTTGGGGAAGACAAACACCCTACATGGGTGTCTGGCCTTCCACATGTACAAACACACCACCACCCGTATAAATTCCCCCAAAATAAATTCTTTAATGGGTGGTTTATCAAATTTAAAAGTAACTTTTAAAATCAGCTGATGGTAAATGTTTTGAGGTGTGTTCTGGCTCACATGACGAGGTTAGACTAACTGTAGGGTAGAGACTTGTTGAGAAAGTTGTAGAGTTAGCTAGAGAAGTCCATCAGGACCAGCAGTGCAGTGACTTGGGTGAGAAGTGATTACAAGAGTGCTAGGGGCCTGCCACCTTCCCAGTCTGTTTATTAAGGGTGACCAGTGGACGATGGCCTCTGAGTCAGGTCTCGGGTTAATCCTGCCTGGTGGTCAGGCCACCCCCAGAATTACTCCCTCATTTGTCCCAGGACCAGAGTGTTTATCAGTAAGAGGATGCTCCTGGAATACTGATAGGTGATACTTTAGGTGTGTTCCCTTTCCTAGGTTGAACTCTGCCAGTGGGGAGGAGGACCCTGAAACTAGTGTCTCAATGACTCTGCAGGATGAAATCCATCGGGTGACCAATATCAAGACTTCTTCCAAGATTAAGTAAGTGAAGACACAGTGTCTAAGGATTGTAGAATAATAGGCTACCAATTAGCCCTGGCCTAGTCTTGGCATTTGCCAACATGTGTGTAAATTACCTTTCAAGGTAGTGATCATGTTACACTCACAGGCCCACAGGCCCATCTTCTTTATTATTATTTATTGATTCTTTCAGGCTGCCAATTAAGAAAAATGCATATTCTTTGTTCAGACAGTATTTTAAGTTACACACAATACAGCACAACACAGAAACAAAATGTATCAAAACTAAGCTGAGCACAGATTTTGTTTATTTTATTTTTTTCAATTTATTTATAAAATAAAGTCCTTTTTCCTATGTATCCCCTTGCTCTCCCTCCCATCCCCTACCCAAAAAGGGCAAGAAGTCCCAAGGTAGATCAGCTCAGCATCCACTCCAGGCAGGTCCGATTTCCTCATCCTAATGTCAAGACTGGGCTAGGTGTTCCTCTGGAAGGAATGGGCTCAGAAGTGCCAGCCCATGCACAGAAACACAGTCTGATCCCTCCCCTCAAGGCTCCACATTCTGCCCATGTCAGTGGACAGCTGCCTATCCTTGGAGGGCCTAGTTCCTTTTCTTGAAGGTTCCCCAGTGGTTGCTTTTAATTGACTGAGCTCCCCAGAGCTCCAGCGGCCGTCACTGTGGGAATATTACTTTACAAGCCTATGCTTGTGGGTCTGTGAGATGGTTTAACAGGTATAAAGAACCGTGCTTGCTGCCATGCCTGACAGCCTGAGACCCATGGTAGGAGAGAACTGACCTCTAACCTCTCCTTGTTGATCTATGTGTATACATGTATATACTCAAAAGTAATAAAAATTTTAAAGCCTGTGTTCAACTGCTGCTCAAATTATACATGGTTAAACTGTAGATTGACATCACTAAACTTTTCTTAGAAAATGTTGACTTCATGAGCTAAGATGGGTAACTGTAATGCTTGTGATGACTTTCCCATGCAGATCCTTTGACCTGATTCATTCACCTCAAGGAGAGTTAAAGGCAGTCTTCCTGCTGCAGAACAACCTGGTGGAATTATATTCATTCGATGCATCTTTGCCGACCCCTCAGCCTGTCAGGACGAGCAGGATCACCATTGGAGGCCATCGCAGCGATGTGCGCACTGTGTCATTCAGCTCGGATAATATAGCTGTGCTTTCAGCTGCAGCTGATTCCATCAAGATATGGAACAGGTCTGTGAAGTGATATTTCCTGGATCTATCCGGTAGAATTACTTTTTCTTTGAAATGTTGAAATGTTTTTGGTACTCTTAGTGATTGGCTCTTATCCTCGAGAACCCAATGCAGTTCATTCAAGACACATAGGTGCATTTTGTCAGTTGGTCTACAGAGCTATGAGGTTTGGGTGTGGAGTTGGTGAAAATGCTCAGCAGGTAAGGTTACTTGCCATTAAGGACCAGTTTGATCCCTGGAATCCACATGGTGGAAAGTGAGAATTGGCTCTTGCAAGTTTTCTTTTGTCCTGATATTTATGTGCCTAATCCTCTTTGTGAGTAAAATGAAAATTAAATAAAATAAAATTTAGGATAAAATAAGCCAAGGTCTCCTTTTGAAACTTTGGCTGCATTAGCCCCTTTTTATTCAGGTCTAATACCATCAAATTTACACTAATTCTCATCATTCCTTCAAACCTCAACTAATTCAAAAACTTTAAAGCTGATGATGTTGCTTCCTAGTTTACAGATCTGGAACCATCCAGAAGAATATTTATTCTGTGTGCCTTCATAGAATGTTGATTTAGCTAATTTAATTAATGTAACTCATCTCTGCTAATTTTGCTTTGTTTATATCCATGTATAATAAACAGGAAGTATACAAGGCTATGGCAGGTATAACAGAGCATACTGTTTTACAGAAAAGTGGATATAATTAAACCATATTAGATATAAAAATCAGTAACAAGCTTGGCTGGTCGCTCGTGCCTTTAATCCCAACACTTGGTAGGCAGAGGCAGATAGATCTCTAGTTTGAAGTCATTGTGGTCTACAAAGCAAGTTCCAAGAAAGCCAGAGTTGTTACACAGAAAAACCTTGTCTTAACCCCACTTCCCTCCCCCTCAAAAAATATATAAGTACATACAATGTACAATGGTGGGGAAAAAAATTAAGATTTATTTTTATATTACAAGTGTTTGTATGCAATTTGCAATCATGGGGACCATGGAAGTCAGAAGAGGGTGTTGGGCATTGGATTCAATGGGACTTGAGTTACAGACAGTTAGGAGCTGCTGTGTGGATGGTGGGAATGAAACTTGGGCACTCTGCAAGAACAGCCAGTGCTCTTAACTACTGAACCATTTTCAACTCCCTTATTATCTTAGCAGAACTTCTAAGTATGTAGATTGTCATTGACCAAAACATTGCTAAGAGGTGAATGTCTACATTGGCTGAATGAGTAAATGTTAACAGCCTTATTAATTTGTGGGCTAGGGTGAGGGCTAAGGAGTTAAGAGCACAGGGTTTCTTTGTGTAGTCCTGGCAGTCCTGGAACTAGCTATAGATCAGGCTGGCCTCCAGCTCACAGAGATCCACCTGCCTTTGCCTCCCAAGTGCTAGGATTAAAGGCATGTACCACCACTGCCCTGCATGATCTCTTATCTTAATGTTAGCTTTGTTCTCCAAAGAAATCCAAATTTGGTTTCTGATTTCTGATTTCTTCCTTGGCTAAGATGAATGTGAGCCAAGAGTTAGACTTGTCTTCTGTCGTGTTGGTCTTTGTGTGTGGCTCAGTGCATTCTAAGGTGGAAAACAGGCTCCTTGATCATGAACTCCATGTCCCTTCTTTCTCCCAGGTCTACCCTGCAGTGTATCCGCACGATGCCTTGTGAATATGCTCTCTGTTCATTCTTCGTTCCTGGTGATAGGCAGGTGGTCATAGGAACAAAGGTAAAGCTTTCTATTTAGCATCTCAAAAGATGCTTGAGAAATTGGAGTTTTCAGAGCATGTTAATAATTACTATATTAGAGATAGGTAATAGTTTATTGACCTTTTTGGTGTTTTTAAATTTTATTTTGTTTAAAAAAATCATTTGTCAAATTACAAAGAAGGACGTTGAAGTTGATACTGAAGTAAATGCATCTTATAAGTACATTTACTTATGTTTAATTGATGGTATGATTTATTAGTTGTAAATAATAAAATACATTATCAGGCTTGACAGAACATGATAATATAAAGCCTAGATGATCAGGTCTTCCTTCTTGGATTGCCA
>PVIH01001590.1:91914-226789 GCA_004025045.1 Sigmodon hispidus
TTTTTTTTTTTTTTTTTTTTTTTTTGTATCACAGATTTCCTTTAACTTAATGATTCTCCTGTCTCAGCTTCCAAGTCCTGTGACTATATTCAGTTGTAGAGTATTTTGAAAAGTATGTATCATCTTTATCCCGTGTCAAATATACATGCATTTTATTAGGAAACCAGGAAACCAACATGCCACAGTTGTTGTTTATTGCCTGACAAGTTTAAAATGTTGGAAAGTTTCAGGTCCTGTTGGGGAAATACCATTCCATTTGCACAATTTTTCATACATCCTTCAGCAAGTGTCCATGTGCTGTTTGTTGTTGGGAAAGTGTTTTGTGGGTTACTCTGAGGACTGTTGTAAGGAAGATATGCATGCAGTCTCAGGCCCGGACGGTGCAGAGCAGTTACTACATGGCTCTTGTCTTGTGACATTTCAGATGCTAGTGATGCAAACTCTGTTTTAAAAGCACATTTCTGGAGGTGAATTCTCTAGTGATCATAGAGTTGGAAGGAGGCAGGCCTGGGGCTTAGGTCCCCTTGCTTCCACTGTTTGCCAGGCTGTGTAGAAGTTCATACAGTTAATAGGCTTCTGCTTGTATCTGTTAAAGCACTGATACCAGGGTCATGGCATATACAGATATCCAGGCAGGAGTCATGGTAGAGTTCTGGTCCTCATTGTCAGAGGATTGTAGAAGGAAGAAACCAAAACCAGTAGGGAAAAAATCTTGGTATATGATTACTATAGGCTTGGGTGGTCTGCTAAAGGAATAGGAAAAACTTTAAAAGTAAGTTTCCATTTGAGTTGCTCAGACTTGCCTATAGCCATCGTATTTCCCTTTGAAGTTGAGGAGCTTGTGAAAGCAGCAGGGTCAGGAACTACCAGGTTGTACTTCCATGGCTGTATATGAAAGCAGTCCAGCTAACATTAGCTACATGTTTCAGTGGGTAGCAGATTGTCTTCAGATGAGGAATACAGACAGTGCTTAGACAGAACCTGCCCCTGCCAGCAGGGTCTTCAACATAGACCTGAAACTGAGGGCGAGACAAACAGAGAAACAGGAACACGGAGGGAGGAATGGAGAGCAAGACAAAAACCTTCTGATCAAGCCCCCAACTTTATTTTTTCAGCCAGCATTTAAACAGAATTAAACAGAGTATGAAGAATGTACCTAGGCAGGAGGAAGAGGAGGATTATTCAAAGAGGTGGCAGTCCTGAGGAGAGAGGTACCAGACAGGGTAGAATTGGTATGGACATGTTACCAGTTGAATGCCTGGAGACTGTCACTTGCTGGGTCTGAGAAGATCAAAGGAAGCTGCCTGAATTCATGGCCTAGCTTAAAACGGGGGTGTAAAATAGGGGGTGTAGCCTTCTGGCAACCTAGGACTAGTAAATGGCTAGCTGTAGTCAAAGGGAGATAGAAGCTAATTTATAAACTGAAAAATGGCTAAGCTAGGCTTTGGCTCCTGGCAAGAACCCATGGTCTGAGCAGTTGACCCACATAGTTGCTTTTCTAAACTCTGGCCATGAATCATAAAGTTTGTAGATGTGCTCTTTACAACTGTGTTCACTTTCCTAGACTGGAAATGTGCAGCTTTATGACCTGGCCTCAGGCAATCTCTTGGAGACAATAGCTGCCCATGATGGAGCTTTGTGGTCCATGTCCCTTTCTCCAGATCAGGTAACTGCACTGGGCTTTAAAGCGCTGGGCTTTGGCACTCTGCCTGTACTGTCTACTTCTGCCAAATTTAGTTGCCTAAGTGAGGTTCTTTCTAATAAAAATGCTACTAAAGTTTATTTCAGTGTATATTTTTTTTCTTCATTTAGTTGGGTAAATGTGGACTTCTGACCTCAAATAAATAATATTATTTCCTGAAGTTAAAAAAAAAAAAAAGGGAGAGACATTTATGTACAAGAATGTTTGAGGGAAGGAGGGAGGGAGGGAGGAAGATAGATTCCTTCCAGGTTGCATTAAAGAAAGCGCCCCCGTGTGTCTGATCTTTAGATTTCACAAAGATATCATCTCACACACCTGTAATATGAGTAGCTTCCATTGCAAAACTGAGTCTAGTTCAGCTGATGAGTCTCAGTAGCATGGTGTATTTTTAATAAACAGTGGTTTGTGATACTTTACAGAGGGTAATTTTTTCTTACTACCTTGCAGAGGGTGAAGTACACTTCCCCATTTTCCCTTTAGTCCAGCGGTGACTAGAGAAACTCTTCACCAAATCTATGAGCTGAGCCTGATGACTCAGTAATAAGAGCTTCATCACCTGGAGAACTGCGCATTAATCCTGATAAGAGACACTGCTGATGTTTTGAATTTGATATTTTTGTTTTGTTTTTGATAATAATTTGGCATTTATCAAAATATTCTTAATTACAGCAATCTTTTCTCCACAGAAAGTATATATTTTTGCTAACAGGAAATTGAGTTTAGAGTAGCTATTGTCAGTGCGTGCACTAATATATTCATGGCTATGTATGCTAGGAGATGGGGCAGAATAGACTGCAGTTGATTTGCAAAATCACCACAAAGGTGCTCAAAGCAGGGACTTTGCAGGAATAGTTTATACCTTTCTAAAGTGAGCATTGGAAACAGACTATTCACTCGATAATGTGTATTAAACAAATCTTACTGTTTTGTAGCAAGTTTGTTTGACTTCTACTCTCTTAGGTGAAGTTGAAAAATATAAAAGAAACTCTTAGAATTCCTTAAAGGCTTTTCTTAACCATGATAACCAGAAGCTACTTAGGACTTCAGTGATTATGTCTGTCAGTTGAGGTGTGGCACCAGCCCAGTACAGCAGTGGAGGGTAGATATAATTTTTCTTAATTCTTACCATCTGTCATTAAGTAAAAAGAGTTATAGACTGTTTTGATGTGTGTACTTAGCAAATTTCTGTGCTAAACTAGTTTTTTAACTGAAATGTCATTTAATTTTCAGCGTGGCTTTGTGACAGGTGGTGCCGATAAAGCTGTCAAGTTCTGGGATTTTGAGTTGGTGACAGATAAAAATAGTACCCAGAAAAGGTGAGTGGACACATGTGTGTGGGCTTCAGAATGATGCTGGGGGATGTTGGTTTGCGAGTCTTTGTCAAGCCTGGGCTGTGTTCTCATCTGTTGTTTTCCTTCTCTACACTGGCTGAGTAGACTGTCTGTGAAGCAGACTCGAACTTTGCAACTAGATGAGGATGTCTTGTGTGTCAGTTATTCTCCCAATCAAAAGCTGTTGGCTGTGTCTTTGCTGGACTGCACTGTGAAGATCTTCTATGTGGACACTTTAAAGGTACATTTGTTGTGGTTGGGAATAGTCTTTCTGTGAGAACTTAAGAATTTGGCATAATCTAGTGTGATAACTTTTTTTTGTTTGTATTAATCATTTTTTTATTTTGTTATATTTTATTATTTCTTAGAAGCCTGTTCTTTTCTAGTGAGACAGTAAGGAAATGGATTTGGGTGGGGGCGGGGAACTAATCAAGATATATTATGTGAAAAAAGAATTTATTTTCAATATAAGGAAAAAAAATTAGGACAATACCCAGTAATAGTATATTTCTAAAAATAGGTCTATGAAGACACTAAGTATGTCACACTTATAAGGAACTAATAGTGTCACAGAGTTTGTCAGTTTTGTTGAAATCAAGCACTTCTGGTTTCAGATCTGAACAGGAAGCTCTCTCCTGACATAGCTGATAGCTTTAAAAGGACTGCTAGGTATAGGCTACTGGCCCTATACTCAGAGTCTCAGGACTGCATTGGGCCTCAGGATCATCTGAAAGATGTGTGGGCAGACTCGGAGGTGTAGGTTTGGGGACTCTGACTTCCTTCACTGGGCTTCAGTGTTCTTGGCAAGTACGTGTAGGGTCTGCATAGTGGACAGTGGCACTACTCTGAGGAAGCAATCCAGAAATGTGTTTACAATTATAAATTTATATTTGGCTCCATGTGTAACGTGTATTTTGTAGACAAACACGGATGATTTCTATTCTTTATGTTTAGTTCTTTCTCTCACTGTATGGACACAAACTGCCCGTCATATGCATGGACATCTCCCATGTAAGTAAACTCTGTGAGTTGTCTTTTCTCAATTCATTGTGTGCTTCTTGATTGTAACAGCACTTGCATCATTCTGTTGAGTTTATTACACCTTCCTCCAAATGTCACCAGTCTGTATTATAGTCATAGCATGAACATGGTAATGTCTCATAAGTACTACCTAAGTCCTTCTAACTAACCCATGTGGCTCTGTCAGGTTGGTGCTCTAAATTCCATAATTGTAGGAACATCCTAAAATACATGGCTTTATAGAGGCACTCCTTTGCTATAGGATTACACTGGTCAGGATTTGAATATTATAGTTTTCTGCTTTGTATGAACACTCTGTCCTCAGAGTCACATTTTTCCTTAATGATTACAAGTAAGAATATGTATTTGAAGTGTCTACTTTGCACCAAAAGGGAAATAATGGGGCCCATAGCTGTGAGATCCTTGTATTAGCACAGTCTAGTTTAATGAAACAGTAAGTAATTCTTTGTTTCTGTGCTGTAGGATGGAGCACTAATAGCAACTGGCTCTGCGGATCGAAATGTGAAAATCTGGGGCCTGGACTTTGGGGACTGCCACAGGTCTCTCTTTGCACACGACGACAGGTAGGTGAAGTCTTCTCAAAGGATCTGTCTGATGTTCTTAGAGAGTGGTAAATAGAAAATTCCAGAAAATAGCCATTCCCAAGTAGTGTGAGAGTGCCCTAGCTTACAGCCCTGAAGTTCTAACACCTGCCTCCCCACTCTTAGTGTGATGTACCTACGGTTTGTACCTAAGTCTCACCTCTTCTTCACTGCTGGGAAGGACCGAAAGATCAAGCAGTGGGATGCCGACAAGTTTGAACACATCCAAACTCTGGAGGTAACCTTTGCCCGCTGTGCCTGATGGGTGCTTTAAGAACTTCCTGTAAGAATATTTACCTTGCCCACTAGCATAAGCAGGTAGTAAATGATAAGTAAATTATACTTCTTTGGGTCGGTTTGGTTTTTCATGATCATTTCCATTTCAGGGGCACCACCAGGAAATATGGTGTCTGGCTGTCAGCCCTAATGGAGACTACGTTGTATCAGCATCTCATGACAAATCGCTGAGACTCTGGGAGAGAACGAGAGAGCCTCTTATCCTTGAGGAAGAAAGGGAAATGGTAAGACCTTTAGGGTTGTTTTCACATCTGGTGGGTGTGGCTTACAGCTGTCCCTCCTGGAGTTCCCTGTCCTTTGCAGCCACACTCCTACAAAAGGTGTTTCCAAGACCCTTGTTTCCCACTCCAGAAGCCAGGCTGGCACAGGTGCCATTGGTGTCATGATGCTTTGAAAGACGCCCTTTTTACTGCTTCATTCACTCAGCGGAGTCTGTTTCCCCCTCCTTACAACCTCTGTGTGTCTCTTGGCAGCAAAGGGAAGCCGAGTATGAGGAGAGTGTGGCCAAGGAAGACCAGCCAGCAGTAAGTGAATCTTTGGGATGCTGGAATTATATAATTTCATGAGCTTACAGTGAAACAGAGATTGCGAATACATACCAGAGGTACTGCCAGCTAATGTGAGAATCTATGTGATGTTCTATTCAGTTATGACCAGCTTGTATGAGGATTCTGATTATGGCTTTCTCTTTTTTAAATGAAACTTTATAAGGAATTATAATATTTATTGAGCAGAACAAAAATTTAAATAAAAATATTGAGAAGTTAGACAATTTAAAAACATCTTCAGGATAACGCTTATGATAATACAAGTAAGAAATTTAATATTGTGCCTGTCCTCAGTGAGAGATAGTGGCTGGTGTCTTTATAAAATAATGCCCCTCTTATTCAGGATCTCTTGTTTCTGGCAGGTTCCAGGGGAGACTCAAGGGGACAATTACTTCACTGGGAAGAAAACAATTGAAACAGTGAAAGCAGTAAGTTGGCAGAGTGTTGTGTCATCTTGTAACAGGATCCTGACTTTTCAGTTAAAGACTTATTACCCTGTGTCAGCCGCATAACCATGTGTAGCACAAGAGCTGATAGACTCCAGGAGCCGATCATCGCCTTTGTCTGATGCTCTTGGTCTCAAATCTGACCAGTGTGTGGCTCTTAGTGAGGGAAGTGCCTCTTCTCCTGAAAGTGCTCCTTTAGTGTTCCCAGGAGCTGCTCTCTTGTGTCCCGATACAGTCTCATCTGAGTCCCTGATATTTTGTCTCTGTCTTACAAATTAAAGATAAGAAAGAATACTGACAACTGCTGCATTGCACTCTAACTGCCATGTCTTTATTAAGTTGATTCTGGCTGTCATTATCCACGCCTTCCCGTTTCTGTGTCTTGTGTTGATGGGTGTGTGCTGGGATGATCTCTTCCTTTGCCATCCTCTTTGTAGGCTGAGAGGATCATGGAGGCCATCGAGCTGTACCGAGAAGAAACTGCAAAAATGGAAGAACACAGAGCCATCTGTAGAGCAGCGGGGAAAGAGGTGAGATGTCCTTCAAGATATGCACTGGGAATCCTTACAAAAGGGATTCCTGAGGGAGGGCATTTCAGATTTAACTTAGGTAAGGAAATGTGCTAAGTGCCGTAAATGTTATATAAGTCAGGTATTAAAAGAAGTAGAGGAACCGTGGGAGAAAAGAGACTTCTATATAGAAAAGAAAAGATATAAGAAATAACAGATCAAGATGATCAGTATAACATGGTCCCATATGAGTTTGCAAATCAGGATATCAGCTTCAGATTTTTAAGTAAAATAAACTATTTCAGAATCATTTATCTGTTCATTCAGAACTGCGAGGCATGACTTTTTCTTTCCTTCTGGTGTTAGGGTCTTTTTCAAAGGTTTAAATACCACTAATTCACCATCTGCATCAAGCTTTATCAAAACTGTTTTTAATGATTTGACTTAATAACTTCTTCACAGGTTCCTCTTCCTGTCAACCCCATCCTGATGGCTCATGGCAATATTTCAGTGAGTAGGATGTCTGTCTCCTTTGACGGTTCAGGGGTTAACTCCAGATACAAGAATGGGAGTAAGAAGGTGTTGTGAGTTGGGGATAGATGCCCTAGGAAGGCCTGTGTCTAGGAAAGTCTTTTTGGATCTTGTGTCCTCTAAAACTGCATGCATCTCAAGGGGCAACTAATGAAGCTTCCCAAGGAAGGGTCTGGGAAGAGCAGCCTGGCTGGTCCACCCTTAGTGCTTTCTTAATGTTCAGAATATAGATATGAAACAGGCCCAGCTTACAAGGAAGCATAGTCAATAGAGGAAATACCTTAATTATCACCCCAAGTCTGGCTAGCTCCAAGCCCATATGGCTCTGCTATGTTAGGCCACTTTCCTCAAGTGGGATGGACTGAGAGAACCCTGGTGGAGAGCTCAAAAGAGCATCACTAATCTGCTGTCATTCCTTCACAGCCTTCGGCATACGTGTTAGAGACCATTAAAGGGGTCAAGTCTAGGTAAGTCCCAGTGCTGTCCTAACTCACCAGGACAGTTACGGAGTCTCTGGGTGAGATGTACAAGCTGAAACCGATACTTATCTTCCTTTTAATTTTGTCAGAGTTTTAGTGGAGAACAGTTCATTACGATACAGTTTTGATATAAGAAACCAGGAAGCTCCTGAAGTGTGAAAGGTATTTTGAAGGATAGATGTTATAGATGATAAATAGAGAACTCAATCATTTACCACCTCGGAACCTGCTGTGTTGTGTATTTTGTTTCACTTATTTTGAGTGTATACATAAGTGGAACCAGACGGTAACCAGCTGGACCACTCAGACTCCAGGGAGTCACTCAATAGGTTTGCGTCATAGTCTTCTTCACACAGGCCTTAAACATTGGCTCACATTACTAATACTTTTCAAAAACAGATGAGGTTGTTGCTGCATTTGTTATTTTTGCTGTTATCAAGAATGCCTGAGCAAACAAGTTTATATATGTATCTGTGCTTATTGAATTTTTAATACGTTAATTTAATCTTTTTTTCAAAAATTAATACTTATTTCATATATATGAAAGACTTTCCTATCTTCAAGCACCATGTCCCATTACAAATGGTTGTGAGCCACCATGTGGGTGCTGAGAACTGAACTCGGGGTCCTCTGGAAGAGCAGCCAGTGCTCTTAACTGCTGAGCCATCTCTCCAGCCCCATTTAATATATTCTTTTGATTAAAAGTTACAGTCAACAAGTATATAAAATTTTGTTTGCTGTTTTTCCTTTGTGTTCTGGGGTAGTCAGTCTGACTGGTACTTAGAATTTGACATACTGAAGTTTATTTTCCTAAATTATAGCATGTACATAACCCTTATAAAATAAATAGAGCTGTCTGAGGATAATACTGAACTTTTAGAAAAGGTAGTGGGAACTTGATAATGGAGGTGCTGCAGTAACACATTCTTAAGAAGGGAGGGTTAAAGGGTTAGGATTCTTAAACTAAGGAAGAAATTTCTGATCTGAACTGAAATCCTCTGAGATTTCTAAGTGGAATTGATGACATGATGCTGGAACTAATTTTAGAAGAAACAAAATTAATGGTGAAGGATCAAAATGAGAATCACTCAAACCACAGTCATTATTATAGAGGCTAAAGCTTTGAAATGCAAACACATGCTATACATCCATATACATACAGCCAATATATGCATAAATATCACATACTATACATTTAGACTGCATAAATTCACAGTATAACAGTGTTCATGGGTGTGTATCCTGAGAAAGGCTCATGAAGATGCAATAAAATGAAAATTTTAGCATGGCTATGTGAACGATGTTTATCTGCAATACTTATATTTGCTGCATTATTCCAGGGAATAAAATGGTCTCTAAACAGATGAAATATTAAGTATGAAAGACATTTAGAAGAGTCCTATTGAGGTGAATATTTAACTCTAAATGGATAGACTCTCCTCAAATATAAAAAGAATAAACGGAAAGATGGGGTAATTGATAGTGTTGATGGTTTTTTCCTCCTAGTGAGCTAGAAGAGGCTCTGCTTGTGCTGCCCTTCTCGTATGTCCCAGACATTCTCAAACTACTCAACGAATTCATCCAGATGGGCTCTGATATCGAGCTTCTGTGCCGGTGCCTCTTCTTTCTCCTCAGGTAACATGGTTTTACAAATATTTTCTATTCAGTTAAAGTCCTGTGTTTTGAGACTGCACAGGCTGCAGCTCAGGATGGGCTGGGTTGTTCACTAGCCACTTTGCTCAGTTTGTTTTGTTTTTAAACTGTTGAGCTTATGCTGATCAGCTTTATTCTTACAACATCTTAAAGACTAGCCAGTTAGTTTCTCTAGGTGTCTCCATGCACAAATGGAAATGGAGGGGACCTAGGAAGGGAAACCAAGGAGCATACAAGGAGTTAAACAGATATTTGGTAAAATGACTTAAGCATTTGATGAATTGGCCTGATTTTGCTTATTTTGAGACAGGATCTCCCTGTATTTCCCTGCCTGCCTTATAACATGTATATAGACCAGGCTGGCCTCACACTTGCCTGCCTATACACTGGGATTATAGGTATGTGCCACCATAGCTGGCCTTACTCAGGTTTTTTGAGATAGGATTTTATTCTGTCCCAAGATGGACTCACCTGGACTCACTCTACAGTCTAGGCTGGCCAAATTAATAGCATTCTGCCTTTGTGCTGGGATGCAGTGATGCTCCACCACGCTCAGCTTTTTCCGTGGGTGTCCTTGTGCTTATACAGCAAGTACCTCCCTCACTGAGCTCTCTCCCCAACCCCCATGTCAGTTAGCATGTTTAAATAGATTTCTTTCTGTCTCTATAGTGATTTCCATTGTCATGATCTCTCGGGTCATGTGGTAGATTTCTGAGAAAAGATGTGAATGTGCCATCAGGTTTATTTTAGTATAGTATTTTTCAGATTACCAGACTGAATGGTAGGAGACTTTGGTGACATTTATTGTTGTTTTGTTGGTTGGTTGGGCTGTTAGAAGCCTGTGCTCTACTTTCATAATGGTGAGTTGGATCTGTGTCCTGTCACCTGCTTACTGTTTATAGGGGACCGAGAGGACTAGGTCCTTTCTTTGCAGCATGACTTTTTTTCTTTTAGAATTCACTTTGGCCAGATCACCAGCAACCAGATGCTTGTGCCTGTGATAGAGAAACTAAAGGAAACAACGATTTCAAAAGTCAGGCAAGTCCAGGTAAGTGTCTGTTACAAGCACGTGCCGGAAAGCTGGGTCCTGTCTGTCACAATACCATGCAGACATAAGCCTGTACTTAGGGTAAACTTTCTGTTGGCGTTAGCAGAAACAGAATTTTCAGTACACCAACAACAAAAGTCCTTAGCTAGGGAAAGAAATAGGACCACGTGTGCTCAGAGGCCGTTGCATTGACTAAACAGCAAAGAATCCTATTAATTCTCTTTGTTCCTCTCTAGGATGTCATTGGCTTCAATATGGCAGGTCTCGATTATCTCAAGAGAGAGTGCGAAGCCAAGAGTGAAGTCATGTTTTTTGCTGAGGCTACTAGTCACTTGGAAGAGAAGAAGAGAAAACGAAAAAACAGGAAGAAGATGATTTTAACCCTGACTTAGAACTGAAAAGCTGTGTCTTTTCCTGCTTCCCCATAAACTCTAAGGGGCATGTAAACCAAGCTGCGGTGGAGTTGGCATTTTGAAAATACCAAAAAAGATTATGTTGTACATCTGTTGGGGTGCGGCTGTCAGCCTTGGCTGAGGAAATCCAACATGGCCGTGTGTTCTGGCTCCCATCCTTTGGACTGGACAGATTTAGTTTAAAAATCTATGTTCTTCAGAATTGAGCCTGTAAATTGTAGCAAGGAGCAAAAGAATATTTTTTTGATTGTGTATTTGGTTCCTTTCAGTTGAAATAGACATTTCAGAAGTGTCTCATATTTATGGCAGATTATTTGTATTAGAGCTTTTTCATTTAAGATATGTATCACTGCCTTCTAAATGAAGTGCCATGGACTTTGGGCCGAAGGGGATGATAGAATATCCAGAGCAGCCTCCTTAGGACAGTGCAGCTTGTTCATTCTGTGTAGAATACCATAATGCTATTTGTATTTTGGGGGGGATAAAATAGTTTTTTCACTAAAATCATTCTATGTGTCTTGCTGGCTGTCTGAATAATAGTGGGAGGGATCTGATATAAAATATATGTGTGTCTACATGGTAAAAATTTAAAGAGGGAAAGGTTGACTCAGATATGTCTTAGATTTGAGCTTTTCTTTGTAGGGAATTTATATCTTCTTAACATAAGGATGAGAAAGAATGCTATACTGAGTTTGTCTCTCAAAATTCCTATCTAATTGAGCCTGTAAATGTGACCTTGTTTGTAGAACAATCTGTGAATACGAAACCATTCAGGATGAAGGTAGCCTCTATTTAATGCTTATAAGGGGTGACACAGAAATTAACTAGGAATGTACTATTTGGAAAGGGCAAAGGATGAGCAATGCTGGCGCCTGCATCTAGACACTTAGAAAAGTAATATCCCAAGTCTCCAGAAGGAAGCAACCCTGCTGCTGCTGGTGCCTGCAGTTTAAACCTCAAGCCAGCAAAATACCTTTGTATCTCACCCTAATGGGCACAGAGTAGACTTTTCAGAGGTTTTATAATATATGACTTGAGAACATACTTAGAACAGACAAGAACCCTGTGACCTTGATGCTGACTATTTCTAAGAATGTAAAACAGTGCCACTGCTAAATTTCTGTTTTATAGAAAACAATGATTGATTTTTGATTAGTAGCTTTTCTATATACAAATGACAAATGGACTGAGAAAGAAATCAAGGAAATAACACCTTTTAAAATAGCCTCAGATGATATAAAACATCTTGAGGTTACACTAACCAAATAAGTGAAAGACTTGTATGATAAAAATGTCAAGTCAGATTGTAAGATCCCTCATGCTCATGGATCGTCAAGATTAGTATTGTAAAAATGGCCTTCCTGTTGAAAGCAGTTCACAGATTCAATATGGAAACTAACAAAGATTGCTAAAAATAACCCCAAATAATTAAGAACTACTGGAAGTGTCGCTATCTGTGATTTAAACTTGCACTACAAAGCTATAGTAATAAAACCAGCATGGATGTGGCACAGACAGACAAATTGAACCATTGAACCTAATTGAAGACCCAGACAAATCCACATACTTCATTTTCTATAAGCCAGAAACACTGGGAAAAAAGAGCATCTTCAGTAAGTGGTGCTAATCAACTGGACAGACATCTGCATGTAGGTGAATCCAAATAGATCCATACTTACTACCCTGTAGAAAACAACTCCAAGATCTCAGTATAAAACCAGACACTGATAGAAGAGAAAGTTGGAAATAACCTTCAACCCATTGACACAGGAAAGGAAATTCTGAACAGAAATCATTAGTACAGGCACTAAGATCAATAGTTAATAGATGTGACCTTGTGAAACAAGATACTACATGGCAGAAGACACTGACATTCAGAGAGGTAGCCTACAGAATGGGGAAAGATGTTTTTACCAACTCTACATCCAATAGAGGGCTAATATCCAAAATATCTTATATATATGTTCTTATATAAACTCAAGAAACTAGACATCAAGAAAACCCAAATCAAAAATGGGTTACAGATCTAAATTCAATTCTTTTCAATGTAGGAAACTCAATGGCTGAGAAACACTTAACATGTTCAACATCTTTAACCATCAGGGAAATACAAATAAAAATTACTGAGATTTCATCCGAGACCTGTTCGAGTGACTACGATCAAACCAGTGACAGCTCATGCTGGCGAGGATATGAAGTGAGGGGACGCTGTCCATTGCTGGTGGGAGTGCAAACGTGTACAGCCCCAACAGTCAGTGTGGTGGTTCCTCAGGAAGATGGGAGTTAATATGCTTTACGATCCAGCTACACCACTCTTGGGCATAGACCCAAAGGATGTGCATCCTGCCAGAGACACTTGTTCAGCCATGCTCATTGCTGCTCTATTCATAATAGCCAGAAAGTGAAAACACCCTAGATGGCCCCCCACAGAAGAATGGATAAAGAAAATGTGATATGTTTACACAGCGGAGTACTACTACTCAGCTATGAGAGAGAGAGAAGATAGAATGAGGGTAAATGGATGGAACTAGAAAAAAAAAATCCTGATTGAGGTAACCCAGACCCAGAAAGACAAATATGGTACGCTTTTGCTAATGTTGGATGTTAGCCATTAAGTCAATGATAATCAAGCTATAATCTGTAGCACCACAGAAGTTGGTTATAGAGTAAGGAACAAGCAAGAACAGATAGAGCGTAGGAAAGGGAAACTATAGATACAGATGGATGGTGGGAGGAGGCTAGAATGGAAGGACCAACTGTGGGGGTGGAATGGGGAAAGGGAATAAAAGAAAAAACTAAAGGGGCATTTGAGGGATAGCATGGAAACAGCACAGTAGAAGCTTCCTAAAAATAGATATCTATATGAAGACAATCTAAATGAAGTAGCCAAATAAAGGGGAAGCAGACCCAACTGGCTACTTCTCACCAAAAAAGCTTCCACTGGTAGGATTGAGTTACATCTAATTGAGTTTTGGCCTAAAGAAGTACAAATCCATAAACAATCCAGACTGTTGTCAAGACTATAGGTTGCTCTCTACAAACTGACAGCTGGGCCCCATTGCTGAACACAAACAACACCCACACACCCCATTGAACATGGAAAAAATCAAGCTGGTGCCTACAGAGAGCCTTAACCCTTATGTTCTAGCATCTTTGTTACAGGAAGGTACTCTGCCAAAAGAGAAATATAAACACCAAGTCAGCCACAGACCCTTTGATCAATAGTGTCCTGCCTGCAAGCTATACTAGGGTATTCATGGCACAAAGCTTGTGGGAGTAACCAAGAGTATCTGCCTTGACTTGAGGCCACTCCATGAGATGGAACCCATAATCAACAGTGCTTAGGTGACCAAGGAAAAGAGACTAGATAGGCCAGGGACCTACAATAAAACCAAATACGAGTTTTCTAAAAGAAAAGTAGCAATTAAATGACTTCTGTAACTCCTGATTTCTCATAGACCAGTGCCTTCTTGTTTGGCACTCATAAGAGATGCTTCTTCCTGCAGTAGACATAAACAGAGATCCACAACTAGACAGAGTAAGAGCCCTTGAAACACTCAGTCCTAAATGGGATGTCTATCAAATTCCTCCCTCCAGGGCTTAGAGAACCCAATACAGAAGAAGTGGAAAGAATGTAAGAGTCAGAGGGAATGGAAGAAAAAAAAAAAAAAATAAGTCCCTCTAAATCAGCACCTTCAGTACATATATAAACTTAGAGACTGAGGTGGGATGCACAGTTGCACCAGGTCCTCTGAGTAAATGTTAAGACTTCCAGTTTAGTATGGGATTCCTGGGTATGTAAATGGGTGTGTCTAACTTTGTGCTTTCTCTTGAGCTCTTTTTCTTGTTTGTCATGTCAAACTCCAATGTAATAGTTGTATTTTAGTATTACCCCTAGAAGCCTCTGTTTTCCAATGAGAGACAGAAAGGGAGTGGATCTGGATGAGGCTGGAGGTGGGAAGGAGCTGGGAGGAACAGAGGAGGGGAAACCATGATCAAGATATTTTATATGTGTGTGTGTGTGGGGATTTATTCAGTAAAAGAGGAAAAATAAAGGTATTTATCTTATTAAATATTTGGATGATGGGTGGAATGTCATAGTTTAATATGTAACATTCCTCTCAGGATCATGATTTGATTGCTTGGCCTATGGTGGTGGTACTATTTTGGGGGGTGTGAAAAGTTCCCAAGGCGGGGCTTTGCTGGAGGAAGTCGGTCACTGGCTCTCAGACCCTTTCTGCCCACTCACTTCCTGTCTGCCTCCTGGGCCACTGTGTTATAAACTGATCTGCTCTAGCTTGCTGCTGCTGTGAACAGCATTATCACCAGCCATGACGTACTGACATTTATGAAACTAAGCAAGATATATCTATCCTGTTAAAAAACAAAACAAAACAAAAAAAAAACTGGGGGCTGGAGAGATGGCTCAGCGGTTAAGAGCACTGTCTGCTCTTCCAGAGGACCTGGGGTCGATTCCCAGCACCCACATGGCAGCTAACAACTGTCTGTAGTTCCAGTTCCAGGCAAACACCAAGGCAAATAAATAAATAATAAAAAAAATCTAAACAAAAAAAAACTGTTTTTTGTTTAAACTAAGTATTTTACATATTGGGTTCACTATTTGTTCAAATAGAATTTAAATTTTCTAATTCTTCTTTGGTAAGTATTAATAAATTTTATCCATGTAAATAAAGCCCTTGAAACCAATAGTATAGCTATAAAAGGAGTTCTGAGTCCAAAATGTTTGAAAACAACTGATTTAAAAGTAAATTCTGAAAACATTTTCATTTTAGCTGTAAGAAATGGGGGAAATCCTGAGGCCTGAACACCCTCAGGTCAGGTTGGAATGGTTCGACAAGATGGCATTAACTACTTACAGATCTTAATGATGAGTGGTCTTGCGAGATGTAAAGACTCCAAGTGCAGAGGAAGAGATTGTAGAAGTCCTGTAGACCATGGGATTCTCTTTCCCTTGTGGAAAATCTTTGGGACGATTGTCATAGTTGCTGCTTGTTAAAACTAGTGAAATACTCATTAAGGACTATGATCGTCACAATTAAATGATATTTTATACCAACCCAAATGATGTGTTACAGTCATAGTCTCTAGCAGCACAAACTCATGTGAGGCAGATTCTTAGGTACAGGTGTTGGATCCGTGTGCTTCAGCACAGCTTCTTTTCCCCAGTGTTTTTCTCCCAGTGTCCTGGCCTATCCATGACAGACCATCACCACCAGTCCCCAGACTTTACCAACAAGTGATTTCAGGCACTTGGACTAGGAATAACTCTTGATTTGGGGACAATGACTGTGAGCCATTTTTAGGAAATAGGAAATGTAATGGAACCATTTTCATGTCCACGCGTGTGTGTAACCAATAAGTGGAAGAACAGATGGACAAATGGATTCACTTCCGGTCTCTACAGAAAGGAAGCTTTGTCTGCTGCATCCCCCAGTTTCCTCTGCTGTCTTCATCCTCCTCCCGTCCCGCACCAAGGCTAGCCCTCCACTACTGAGTCCTCTCCTGTCTTCTGTGGGATAGTGCCACTCAGTTACTTTAGTCGTGTTTTAAATGCTGCCCTTCTTCGTTCCAAGCCTAGAAACGATCGACGCTAAACAAAAAGTTTTCCTCTCTGTTGTATCATCAAGTTAACTTTCTCTGCTTCCTTTGTTTGTGCTCCCTAAACAGATCCCAGATTTCTCTTTCCCATACCCTCAGCTATGTGCAGAGGACAGAGGACACATGAGAATTCTCTATTGCCAGCACCTACGTTTCAGCAGAGATGTCATTACTAAGAGCTGCAGTTCAGTTTCTGACTCTGAAGTGGACTTGAGTCATGTCTATATATCCATCTTAGTAAGTTCTACTTTGGCCTTTGCTGTTTCATCCTTACCTCACACCATCCACTCATGTCCCCCATAACTGCTGTTGCCATCCTATGTATGGTTCTTGGCCTAATGAGGAACTAATGGGCATTTTGTCTATCACGTTTTCTTAATTCACTTCATTATTTCTGCACTATTCATGGTTACAAAAAGTAAGCTTTAAAGGATATTTGCTTCCACAGGTAAGAACAGAATATCATGCTCTGTCATGATCTCAATGTTGTGGGAGATGTGTGCTGAGCCCTTGGCCCCATCATCTCCAACAGCCATGGCAAACAGCTCTACCTTTAGCTCTGCATGCAAACCAGCGGCTACCTGGAAGACATCAAATACTTCATTAAAACTAATTTGGACAATATACCTAAATTCTCTAAACTTTAGTTTTCTCATCCATGAATTTGGCACTAATAAATATAAGCATTATATGTGAGGACTGAGTGAAGTCCTGAGTAAATGTATATCATTGCCATGAACTTGATCATGTCAAAGCCTCAGACCCATCGGAATGACCTTTGTTTAAAGTATGAATGTTGACAGTAAGTGTAGAAGGCATCTACAGGACCTTCCTTTTTCAGGATGTTTACTGTATTGCCTTCACAACCAAGATTAGCTAAACCAACCTCCTTGTTCAACTATATAAGATAAACCCGTCTCTTCCGTTTTGGTGCTGCCAGCCATCTCCACCAGCACATGGCCCACCTGATACCATCTTCTCGGTATGTGTGTCTTTGTGTCTATCCTTTCTTTATTCCCTGTCACCCCAGTGGTCACGTTTCCACAATCTGTCTTTGTGGGTCGGTGACTACATGTCATAATTATCTACAATAGTGTAGAATTTTAGGAAATAAATGGGACTGAAGACAAAGTTCTGAAGGGTGTTGAAGTTTATATCTGAAACATCTTCAAAGGTCAAATACCAGAAGTTTGTTGTCAGTCTATTACACTATCAAGAGCTTAGGTGCTCTTAGTGCAAGGAACCCAGGTCACTGAGGGTGTGCCCCTGGCTCCTCCTCTCTTTCTCTGCTTCCTGGAAACCATGAAGAAAGAGCTTTGCTCTCCCAAGTGTCACTGCCCTCATATTCCACAGACCCCAAAACACAGACCCAGTGATGGCAAAGTGACACCTCTGAAGCTGTGAGCCACAATAAACCTTTTCCTTTTAGCCTGACTGGCACAAAAGCATGAACCAGGGTCTGTCCGGGGCACAGAGGTCGGCTGAATGGCGGGATTTGGAAGGGAAGGGAAACGACCGTAATGCCCCTAACTGTTTCTTCTTGATTTCGTCTTCTGTCTCTATTGGCCGGCCCCTTACCTCCTGCTCCATAAACAGATGCCAAATCTCTCTTTCTTGCTTCCTCAAACATCAGCTATGTGCAGAGGACACTTGAAATTTTTCTGTCTCTTACTTCTCAACTGAGATCTCATTACTATGATCCATAAATTCAATTCCTGACCCGAACCTTAAAGCCTTACATCCATCCTATTTCCTGAATGTTGGTCCTGAGTTTCTGCCTGCTGACTGATAACAGCAAATCTCATCCAAGGTAAATATGGATGTAACATAAGACACTTGATGACTCTCCTGCCACTTGGTCTCTAGAATTCTTACATACGATGTGTAGGGTAACAGAGCCAGTAGAGGGAGACAGATTAAGTGCAAATGCCAAGCTGCTTAGGCCTAGGAGCAAAAAAGAGATTTGTACTAACAAAGAAGAAATCCAATATATGGCAAAGAATTGCAGCAAGGCATTGGGCTGCTTGCCTTGTTCTTGGAAGGCACACTAGCCAGGAGAGAGAGAGAGATGTTTATATTTCTAAGCTGCCTCTCCAGGAGGTGAGTTAAAAAGCAAGCGTGGGAACAGTTATCTGGAAAAGAAATAAATCACACACTAAGCAATTAGATACAAATGGAAACTCAAAACATAGTTTTATAAATAATAGAATTGAAAAAATGTTTCCATTTTTTTTCAGCAATGTATGTGTGTGCATGTTGGAACAGATCCAGAGACCGTTTCTTAGAGTGGCAGGCTTGGTCCTCCAAGCCCAACCATCAGAAGGACCAGGTAGTGATGAAATTCACAGGAGAGCTGGACTAGGGCCACAGTGCCGTTTACCCAGGCTTGGAGCACATTCATGTAGTGCTGGCAGCCAACCAAGCTGAACAGTGGTTAGATTTACATAGACACAAGACTATAGATTATATTTTTTGTCAGAGCCAAAATCTACTGTCAAGAAGAGGAAAGAAAGACCGTTAATAGTATGGTGAGCTTCAAAGAGTAGACACTGAGTTTTTCCTAGTTATAAAAGTTGAATCAGCACTTAGCTGTTCAAATGTTCTGTTCTTTAGATTAAAATGAGACTTGCTGACTTTTCCGAACAGTAGAAGGGCTTGCTTTGATTTTTTTTTTATGTTGTGAAGGATGTGACATCTTTTTAATGTATGTATATTTTGGGGATATGAGTGTATAGACTTGTACACATACACACATATTTGCCATGAGAGGTGAGTGTGGGGGTCAGAAGACAACATTCAGGAATTGGTTCTCTCTTTTTACCACATGGGGTCTGGGGAGGGAAGTCGGCTAGTGAGGCTTGGTAGCAGGCACCTTAACCTGCTGAGGCATCTCACTGGCTGGCCCCAGGATTCTGAAATCTTGATGTCATACAGTGGTGAGTTATTTCAGAGAAATGAATAGGCATGGAGTCGTGGATGTAAAGTCACATTGGCATATCTTAGTCTAAAGTGTCAGCCTGTGTCCTGCTGTTTTCCTATAGAGTGTGAGATATGCCAAGTAGGAGTCAGCTAAGAACATCTATCTGCTCTATACACTCTCCTTTATAGATGAGGAAAACAAGGTTCAAAACATGGATGCTCAGTCCTGATTGGTGCAAGGCAGTCATCACAAGAAGCCAGTGGACTCTGCGGTACACTAGGTTGATCCCCTATTTCCCTAACAAGTGTGGTTCCTTTAGTGGCTTCCCTTTGCTTTTGCTGTGTGACCATACCCTTGCTGCCTGTTCCCCTGAGCCGACACACACTCTCACTTCTGTGCCTCATGATTCATAAGCCCACTAGAGTTCCTACTTCATTCTGGTCATAATGATCTAAGTTCCCACTACACGCCCAACCCTGATAGGTACCTGAATGTCATTTTTTTTTTTGAGGTCTTTGTCTTCTTTAATTAAAGACAAATAATTAAACATGAAGCAATGCATTTGCCTTGAATAACAAATTTTTGTAGAGATGAGGTGAGCCGTTTCCAGGACAATATGTGAAGATCTTTTTCACTAGGAGGTAGCCCTACATTATCTGGATATCTGCTGAATTTTAGAAGTTTTTAATTCACTTATTGTGTATACAGTATACAGAAGAGGGTACCAGATGTCATCATAGATGGTTGTGAGCCACCATGTGGTTGCTGGGAATTGAACTCAGAACCGCTGGAAGAACAGTTAGTGCTCTTAACCTCTGAGCCATCTCTCCAGCCCAAGAATTTTTTTATTATGAATAAAGTCATATATTTTTATCCATGTATCCCCTTGTTCAGACTTCCTTCCCCCTCCTACCCCTCCCAGTCACTCTCTCTTCTCCCCATCTCCTTATCTCGTCCCCAGCAAGGGCAGGAGGTCCCAAGGTCCCAAGGTGGCTTAGTTCAGCATCCACTCCAGGCAGATCTGCTTCTGGATGTCATTTTTAACATCTTCCTGTGACCTAGCTCTATTGGTGAGCATGACAGGGGCTCATCATCATTTGGATGATGTAAGGAGGGCTGGTGAAGCAGTCCTATGATGTGCCTCCAAGTATGGGTTGGTTATAATTTGAGATAAACTTGTGTTTATCTTCTATAACATTTCTAAATTTATATTGTTAAAGTAAGTAGGAATAAAAATTAATGCTTGCTTTTTTAAAACCGAACACCTTATTTTTGAGACTGCAACAGTCAGATGAGCTTAGGTTTAGTTTTGGATTTTTATTTTTCTTTAACTGGAACCCAGAGGTGTCCATATTCACAGGGTGTGGTGTGATGTTTGGACACACATACACAGTTAGTGATGCTCGTCCCAGATGACTAGCATATCCTTCACCCCAAACACTCATCCTTCATGTTTAGGACACTGAAGAAAGATACACAAACCAATACTTTTTCATGTAACCAAGTGTGACAGTTCCTTGGCATAATCCCAGACTTGTTTTACAGTTTGACATTTGTAAATTTGTGTTTTGAGAGCTTTAAAATAAAGAAATAAAACAGCTGATGACTTTAGTAAAATAATGTGATTTTCATTATTTTGTTAGATAACATTCTCTGGAAAGCATGAGAGGGCAAACCAGATTTATATAAAGTAGAAAGAACAGAACGATTGTTTTCATGGAGGACATGTCACTTTTCAGAATTCTATTTCAAAACTGTGTGTGTGTGTGTGTGTGTGTTTCCTGCATGTATGTCTGTGTGCTACACCCATTCAGTGTCTGTGGACATCAGAGGAGATTGCTGGATCCCCTGGAACTAGACTTATAGGTGGTTGTGAGCTGCCAAATAAGTACTGGAAACCAAACGTGAGCAGTATGCATTCTTAACCACCGAGCCAACTCTCCCCTCCCCAAGAATTCAGTTGTTAAAAAGGTAATTTACACATGATAGTACATACATGTACTCCTGGGGTGAGTGAGGGGAACTTCACAAGTGTTTCCACCTGAAGCTACCTTTTGTTTACTCAGAATTTTGTCATGGTTCTTACATGGAATAATGACATGGAATCATAGAGGGACCAATCTAGGGAAGCTCCTTATGTAACTAGAAAACTTAGGCCTACTCATAATTTGAACAGAATATTAGAGTGATATAAAAGGCAATTGCAATAGAAATATACATATTCACATGTGTACATTGCAACACACATACACACACACACACACACACACACACACACACACACACACACACTTGCTAACATATGTACTTACAGGCCCAGGTTTATATGTCACTTTCAGTCCAGTGCTGGGTGGGGGCTGCTTCACTCTAAATCTATCAGGGGGGAAAATGGAAGGAGATTTATAAAAATAAGCAATGAAGAAATGTGCGTGCTATAAAATTAGGAAGATGTTAACTAGAAGCCAGGACATCCATACTAACTACAAACAACCAAAGACCTTAACATTCCATTGAGAGAAAAATTGTGATCCACCCATTTCACAACAGTTCTCATGAGCATGAAGCCAACTCCAACCTACACTCCTACCCTTTGTTCCTAGTTGCTGATGGGCCCAGGCAGAGTGCTGCCAGTGTTTGGCTGGTGTGTGCCCTGCAATGTAGCTGTCAGTGTTAATGTGAATGCTGACAGCCAGGTCATGCAGCCTCAGAACTGCAGTGCTTTGGGGAAACAGCAAAGCATGGGAGCCAGGCTGCCTCTGACTTGGTGTGGGGTTTGCATGCTTGAGGAGAGGAACAACCAAAGGAGATCAGAAAATAATGAAGGGCTTGAGAAGTTCTTTATTCACTCATGCTGCTTGTTGATGTTTTTTTCTGCCCATGGTCTGTGGGTTCTGCCTGGAGATGAAAGGCCTAGAGTACTCAGCAAGGGAAAGGCTACCTCCATATTGACTGCCACCCTCTCCTACCACCAGTTCCGCTATCCAATTGTCATAGTTGAATTGAACAGGCAGTGGAGTGAAATCTCTAAAACCACAACTCTGCTGGAGAGACAATATCTCCATAGAGTTTTTTTGTTTTTTTTTTAACTAGTTTTGGGTTAACTCTCTGTTTCCTCCCACCCACTTCATTGGTAACAACCTGGAAAGAAAAATAGGTCATAACTGGTATTCCAAGTCCCTTCACCACATTGTTTCTCATGTAGCCAACACTCTGAAGTTGGGGCTTGCCTCAACTAAAGGGTGACAATCATCATTCCAACTGGATGCTTCTGCAGCTTTACTGTATTTCATTTCTATTCCAGATTCATAAACATTTTCAAAGGGTTTGTTATTATATAAGAATAACTGCAACTAAAATATTTATTCCATTTTGATGGAAACCTTTTCATCATACACATTGTACCTCAGCTCAGTTCAGAACAGAACTGAAGACTCTTTGTAATTCAGAGTGGCTTTGGCATAGATTTATGCTATATTGATCCAACGCAAATGACTAAACTCTCATGTGGTTCTGGTGACCATAATAAAGTGAAGTCTCTGACATGGGAGAGATAGCGATGACCTGGCTGCTGCCCAGGAAGTCTGAACCCTACTCTCAGTCTCACCCACAAAACCTTGAGACAGATTGTTTAATTTCATTATATATAAGATCTCAGAAGGCTCAAAGATTCCTTTGGTTTGGGTTTATAAAAATACCAGGTATATCTTCAGACCAAGGAATAAACTGAACTGTCAGTTAAGATGCTTATTAGTAATTATAAGTTAGATATTTGTAGTTAAAATTACCATAATGCTTAAATTGTTTCTTTTTGCCTCAGTTAGGCAGAAATGATGTGAAAAGTACTCATCAAAGTCAAAGACAAAAAGAAGACAAAAACATCAAAGTGCAAATTAGGAAATTCCCTAGAGATTATCATCAGTTTTACTAGTGGAAAACTTGTGGGTCAAGAAGTATTTTGAATGTATTCAAATGCTGAAAGGAAATATCTGTCAGTCAAAATACTATACCCAGCAAAGCCATCCTTTGGAGAAAAATGATTTTATAAAACAGAAAAGCTAAGGAAATCCATTGACACTGAACTTGTCTTACATAAAATGCTTAATGAAGTTTTTTTAGACATAAAGGATGAAAATTACCATAATGAATATGTGTGCAAGTGTAAAACACACTGAAAGGGGAAACACATAGGTAAAGTAGAATACTCTAGTCCTGTAATATTGTTAACTGTACATATCCATGATGGACAACATTCAAATCTTTCTCATGGAGTTTAAAGCCAAATGGATCAAAAGTATATAGAAAAATAACGATAAAATACACCATACAAAGTGGTGTAACTTCTGACTTCATAAACATAGACTGTGTAAAGGTAAAAGTTTCACATTTTTGTATGTAATGGAAGCTGTTGTTAGCTTAACTTGTAACTATTAGATGTTTTATGCTCCTTAAGATACAGGCTGTTCTAAGGAGAGATGGAGTATTCCATCCTGCTGGAAAGCTGCTTATGATACAGGAAGTAATGATTCAAAAGCTACCAGAAGACCCTAAAACTGACTAGATTTACTAGACCGCTCCCTCCACAAGGATATACAATCAGTAAGAACTTCTAAGAAACACCATGACACAGGATAAGCTGTCTAGAAGAGGCTCAGACTAGCTGTGGCACCCGTGAGGAGCAGAGATCAGGTGAACCGCCTGAAAGAGGGTCAGACTACCCAAGCTACCTCAAAGAGACACTCTCTAACCTGCAAAACTGCCTGCAGGCTGCGCACTGTACTCCAAATTTCCAGTTTTCATGAGCTGTTACCCATGCTGTGGTGGGCTTTGATGATACAGCTGTCTATGAGTCATTTATGTTTCTGTAAGGGACCTCTCACCCAAATTCCTATAAATAACCCCAATAAAGCTCACTGTTTCATCAGAATGGACTTTGGTTGTATCCTTACTTTGGTCCATTATTGATTTCCTATCTGGGACAGGTAGATACTTGTTCATGTCTCCTCAGGAATATTATCACAAAAATTCAAATAAAAGATTTTAAATAAATAGTCCAATATCAAGGGACTAGAAAATGGATGAGCCTAGCCTGAATTCACAGAAGGAAAGAATAAAAACCAGAGCAGAAACATATCAATGTGACAAATAATACATAAATAAAAGAACAGCATCAATAAAACTGAGAATTGGTTTTCAAAAAATAAGGAAATTTATTAGTTCTCAGTCAGCCAAAGAAAACTAGAGAAAACAATAACAAAAATTTATGATGCCTCAGAAATAAAAACTGTCACAAAGGGTTATAATAAATAGTTTTATACCACCAAGTAGAACAGCTCATGAAATAGATATATTCTTTTAAATATACAGCTTTATCACATAGATCAAGTTAGGAATAAATGGAATGCCTGGACAGACTAATAATGCTTAAAGAGACTATAATCAATTGATCCAGTTTAGTTAAAATGAGAAGAAACCCTGTCAGTCTGACCCCTAAATCACTTTTAAATCAGAGCATTCTGCCACTGGTCCTCATAGGGTCATGGCCATCTCAAAATGCAAAACTCATTCATTCCAACTTCAATATCAGCCTACCATCACCTTATAATTTAAGACAAAAAAATCACAAGAGGACTATAGGCTATTAATGGACACACAAGAAAAACCTAATACAGTAGACACACAATGTATCAGGACCAAATCCAAGTTAATTGCATGTGTACAAATCAACATATTACACTTACAGACTTGAAGATAAAACTTAGAGTCTCAGCTGACTAAAGTTTCTGATGAAGGCTGATATAGTGACCTAATTACAAACTCTGAACAGTTCAGGCATGAGAAGAAGTGGGTCACACAAGGACTCCCATGAAGGACCCAGACATGAAATCTTTCCTCTTGAGATCTGGGGAAAGGAAAACGTGTTCACGTTCATCACTTCTATTGCCCATGGTATAAAAAACACTAAATCGGCTAGCAGATGAGAAAAAGAAAAGGTATCCAAATTGGAAGTAAAGCTACCTCTTCACATAAAAGCCAAATACTACAAAAGGAAAGCTGTTAGAACTAATAAATAACCTGGAATTGCTGGGTATAAGGTAAACTTTCAAAAATCAGTAGCATTTTTATATTACAAAACAGTGGTCCATTGTGCATGGTTCCAGCCCTGGATTGAGGGCTTGGATTTTTATAGGAAAGCAGGTTGAGCAAGCCGGTAAGCTGCACCCCTCTTCAGTCTCTGCATCAGCTCCTGCCTCCAGGTTCCTGCCCTGCTTGAGTTCCTGTCCTGACTTCCTTCAGCTACAATGGACTATGGCTCAGGCATTTTACTTGCTAATTCTTACTCTTAAATTAACCCATGATTAGCCACGTGGCTTAGTTCCCTTTTCTCAGAGCATATTCTCCTCCTGATTCATAAGCATCTCCCTGGCATCTCTGCTCTGCTCCTCCTCTTCCCAGAGTTTTCTTAGTCTGGTAGACCTGCCCATGCTTCCTGTCTGCTTTTTGGCCAATCAGTGTTTTCTTAAATCAATAGGAGAGACAAATACTTACAATGCTCAAGAGCATCATCCCACATCATAAGCCAAATAAGCCTTTTCGTCCCCAGCTTGCTTTAGGTCATGATGTTTCACCATAGCAAAACAACCCTAACTAGGACACAGAAATTGAAAAACTATTCTGAATTTGTGTAAGACCATGAGATGCTTAATAGCTAAAATAATTGCCAGGAAAGAAAACAAACTTGGAACATCACATGTTGTAGTGGAGAGCAGAAACTTCTGGCTACAGCATGTCCTGATTTAAAGATGTTAGAAAGCAAGCTACTCAAAATAGCACAAGGCAGACATAAAATCTGATAGACCAGAATGTCAGTCGAATAGAACAGAGACCATAAGCAAATTCAAATATATATACATGTATATGGACATATATGTATACATATACATACATATATATATATATACACACACATATGTGAGTGTCAAACAGGCTCCAAGAACACACAAAGAGGAAATGACAATCTCCTAAGAAAGTGGTACCACAAAACTGGATTTCTACATGCAGCAGAGAGTAGAGTCACATTTAAGTCCATAACCCCAAACCAACCCAGAATTGATAAAATCTTCAACATAATACTTCAAACTATAAGATTCCCAAATAAAACTGATAAGCCTATGGACATTGATCTTGGTGATAAATTTTGGTTATCATAGCAAAAGTCAAGGACTCAATCAAGAATAAATAAGTGATAATACAGCAAACTAAAAAGCCTCTGTACTGTAAATGCTCCAACAAAGAGGAAGCATTGGAAGCAACACGCAGAGAAAACTACCCACAAGGCATATATATGATGGCTCACAGTTACAAAGAACCCATAAAATTCAATAGGAAAATATTGGGAAAAAAACCAATAATCTGGTTTTAGAACTCACAAAAGACTTCATTTAACATTTCTCCTGAGAACACATAAAAATGGCCAAAGGGCACATTAAAAGGACTCATAATTAATTACCAGACAAATACAAATTAAAACTATTAAGAAGACCACTTGAAAAGAAAACTCAAAGCCAAGAAATGCTGGAGAGGGTGTGGTGGAAAAGGAAGCACTGCTCTCCTGGTGGAAATGGACACTGCAGAGATGAGAGACTGAGCAGCAACACAGAGAAAATTATGACATATGCTTTCAAGTTCTGAATATTAATTATTCAAGAGCTTGTACAAATTATTTGGTTTTTGCTGGGTCAGATCTAGAGCTGAGTGAGTGGTTTCTACTGAGGCATGAGTAATGATTTCAGAAAGCATAAAAGCAGTTATCCCGTTGTTAGAGCCCAGTTGATACTGATCTGTTGAAGAATAAATGAAAAGCTAACGGAATGAACCATGTGATTATTCAGGTTTCAGAATGTCATTATAGTCTGGCAAATGGCCAGTGCTCCGAGGCACACAGGCAGGTGCTTCGTGCCTTTGGCTCACCTGCAGAAGTTCACACCCACATTCTTGAGCTTCACAATGGTTGCATAGGTGTGGCCTTCCTTAAGCACTCCAAACTTCACTGCTGGTGGGAGAAGGTGGAACCCAAAAGGGGATGCATTTGTGTTATAAATAGCAGCAGATGCAATGGAAGATGTATTCACTTTCCCCCCAACAGAATCTTCCACCTTAGGAGAGAAGAAAAAAAAAAATGGTAAGGTTAAAAGAAAGAAAGAAAGAAAGAAAGAAAGAAAGAAAGAAAGAAAGAAAGAAAGAAAGCACTTCTAACACCAGAAATGAATGCTTGGCTAAGGAAAGACTTCAAAGATTTACGGTCTCATACAGTCTTTACAACATTCTTATTGTTCTGTTGGAGCCTCCAGCACACTCCTGCATGATCTGTAAAGCCTCTGTGAGTGTATGTGTGTGTATCTGTCTCTGAGTTTCTCTCTCTTTCTCTCTCTCTCCCTCCCTCACTTCCTCTCCCATCCCCACCCCTCTCCAAACCCTACCAGCTCAGAGAGTTTGGAGGGGTGGTGACTTCTCTGGCCTTAATCTTTAGAACCAGAGAACCGGAGAACGGGCCTGTGTAAAAATTTAATTTGTCTGGCTTTACTGCATCAGTGGGTAAAATTTATTATGGAAGGGGGGCAGAAAACCTATTACTTATAAAAATATTTTAGGTTTTGCCTTACAAAAAAAGTACACATTCAGAGTTGATACATCATTTACTCAAATGCTTAAATAGAAAGGTCTCTATCCCAGGTTTGCCTGATTCTTGGGTCCATGCTCTTTCCTTTCAGGCAGTGGTGATCAAGGGCTGGTTAGCTTCCTGCAGAATCTTCTGAAAGACTCACAGTTACTTCTTCTGCTCCTGGAGTTTCAGACTTTATGTGTCTGGAGTGGGGAGGGATTTGGATTTTAAATGGTCTGTGATGTTGCTAACTCTGCTGGACTGGTAGGCACAGGAAACTATCTTCTGCCTTCTGCCCATCACTGACATCACCATGGGAATAAACTGCAGACTCCCCTGTCACTTATCAGGCTTAAAGAGTCAGAATCTGTGTATCTATCAACTTCTCTGTAATTCAGATGCACATCCAAGCTTCCAGCATGATTATCAGTTATACATGCATTGCATCCTAATATGACAACCAGTGTCCATCAAGGAAGCAAAGAAAGGAGAATTATTTTTTGACTTGTGAACATGAGGAAGCATTCCTATCAGAGCTGGTGGGGAAACTTTATCTGGTGCTGCAGAAGGACAAAAGAGAGAAACCTGAAGTGTCTGAAGAACAGTGAGCTGGGCAGGGTAGGGTGAAAGAGCAAATTTTAACAAATATATTGTGATAGCCCATTTTCAATATGAGGAGTTCTTGGAGTTAGTTTATCAGAGTCGCAGAGAACAAGAGGTGCTGGGTCTCTCCCTCTCTAGCTGGCGGCTAGTGCCTGCTGGTTGAGAGCTGGAAAATTACAGGTCTGTCACGTGACTGAGCCCAAGACCAGAAAGGGGGGCAGTCCCAAGCCTGAAATTATTAATTAGGTAAGGTTTTGTATCCTAAGCCAACAAGGGGGAGGAATTTGGGAAGAGGGTATGTCCTGCCCTAGAGAGAAAGAGAACAAGAAATTCTCATGAGAGGGTCCGTGAAGTGGGGCAGCCCAACAACAATCTTAAAAACCACTGTCCTAACGAATCATGCCAGCCAATTTTGCCTTTTCTTTATGCTTGCATCCCATTATGCATAATTATATACTAAAACTGCTTTGTTTCCATTAAACACTTGAATTTATTATTTTATTTCCAACAATATGAGGTTATACTTTGTGCTGGCTCAAGTTCTTTGGACATTATCCTACGCATTGTTAAATGAAAGGTTTTGGGGTTTAGGTTCAGGGGCACAGACCTTCCTTTTGGGTAAGAGATTATAAGCAGCATTCTTTTTTTAAAATATTTATTTTTATTTTATGTGAATTGGTGTTTTGCCTGCATGTATAACTGTGTAAGGGTGTCAGATCTTGGAATTACAGACAGTTGTTAGCTGTCATGTGGATGCTGGGAATTGAACTCAGGTCCTCCAGAAGAATAGTCAGTGCTCTTAACCACTGAGCCATCTCTCCAGCCCATAAGCAGCATTCTTATACCACATACAGACAAGGCAAGGTCTCAGAGAGCAGCTCAGAATACATGGATTGAGTGCCCAGGTTGTAAACCAGGATTCCTGGGAGATTATAACTGTCCTTGCACAATCTTACCGGTGAGCTACAACCCAAAGGGAAATGTCTGCAGGGACAGCCTGACTCCCAAGATAATCTGTCTTTCCTGAAGCAGACAGTTCCAGCAGAGATCATAGACCAGAAGATAGTCTCCACAGCTGCATCAACCAGCTTTTCCCAATTTCAGACTCCCTTCAATACCTGGGGAGGGAGGCTGTCTCAGTGTTGTGGGTTAATAAACACACTCTCACCTGTTGAAGTCAGACTCTATCCTCTGTCTTGTGTCTCTTTATGCTACCTCCCATATCTAAACATGTAGACAGAGTTGGAGGTCCCTTCTTACAGGTTTCAGAGAAAGTGGTTGGAGAAGGAGATTGAAAAGTTTTCTTTTCTTTTCTTTTGGCCCAGGGTTAGCAGTTTCTAGGAGTGCCCAGGCAGTGTTGAGTGAAAGAATTCCTTGTGGCTGTCCTTAACCAAGGGCTGACAGGGCAGGGAGGTCAAGCTTCTAGGCAAACAAGTAACTTTAATTCTACAAATGAAGAAGACTGTAGTTTCAGGAATCACCACGATTTAACCAGAATGAAGGAACTTTAAACATGGCATAGCCCTGGCTGACAATGAGATGGGAGGCCAATGATCCCTTTCGCCAATAGAAAGCACCTGAATGATTCTTCCTGAAGTGCCCTTCCAGCTGACCAATGAAACTCAGAAGCTGGTGTGAGCCAATGGCAGCAAAGCACTGCCTTTTTTGATGCTCAGATGGAAAAATTGGCATGAACCTCAGAGATATCAATTACATAGGATGCTCAAGCATCTGTTACCTTGGCAAGAGGTTGAGTCTTGGGCTTGGAACCCATCAAATAATGAGGTAACCTCACTTTCTCTTTCCTTGCTTGTCCAGTAACATCCTGCAGCAGTGACTGGGTTGGGATTTTGATTGGCATAAAAAGGTCTGGTTCTGTTAGAGAAAAAGTTTAAATTAGGGCATATCTAAGATATGTGTAGCACTGTCAGAGTGCAGAAGAGCATAGACCTGCCAGGAAACCTCTCTAGTCATTCTTTTTTTAAAAAATTATTTTTTATTGTTTCAAAAAATATTTGTGTGTGTATTTGCATGTGTGTGCCCCAGAGGGCAGAAGAAGGCATTGGATGAATCTGGTGTTATAGGTGGTTGTGACCAGCCTAATGTAGTTGCTGGGAGCTGAACTCAGGTCCTCTGAAAGAGCAAGTGTTCCTGCTGACTGAGCATCTCTCCAGCCCTGGCATTAAGCCTTAGAGAGCTTATTTAAAGAAATAATAGCTTTCATCTCTTCCCATTTACATTTGTACATTTTGCTAGGCAGTTCTACATACATTGCCTGTCTCTGTTCCTTACAGCTTCTCTGTGAGATAGCAGGCAGGTGCTGTTGGCATTATTAAAAAATAGAAGTGTAAGTATTCAGTGGCTTAAATCAGAAATTTAAATCCTTAGATTGTTACCTTTTTTTTTGCCTTTCTCATTCATTTGAAGGAGGGTAAAGAAGAGAATAACCTACAGAGCTGCAACTGTTTATATTTGCTGCAAATATTCAGAAGGTTTAACTAAAAATTGTACTTAAGTCATCCTACTTAAAAATATTTTTTTGTGTTGGGGAGGGTGTGCTGGAGAGGTGGCTCAGTGGTTAAGAGGGCTTGCTGCTTTTCCAGAGGATCTAAGTTCAGATCCCCATATCCACAACAGGCAGCTCACAGCTACCAGTCATTCCGGCTCCAAGGGCTCTGATCTGACCTACTCTTAGACTCTGCAGATGCCTGCACACAAGTAAGCAGATAATGATACTCTCTCTCTCTCTCTCTCTCTCTCTCTCTCTCTCTCTCTCTCTCTCTCTCTCTCTCACACACACACACACACACACACACACCTCACACTCACATTCTTTTGGAGGGGCAGGTCAAATCACAAAGTGAGGAAAAAAGGGACATTGAGCATACATGAGCTACACCATATTGAAAATTTACTCTACACCGATCCTCTCATTTTGCCCTTGGAAAACTATCTATGTGAGGGCAGTGAGAGCCCTGGAAGCAATGAGGCTGCCTTCAGAAGCTCACCAGAGGGTGACAGGACATGGGCAGGGTAGGGTGCTGAGGGCTGTGAAGGACCTGAGGGAGCCTAAGGAAGCTGAGGGGGCTGAAGGGAACTCTTCAGCTGTTATTTTCAGTGTGATAGCCAGACCTCCCTTCTCCTATGTTTACTCCATAAACATCTGGGACCATGGAATTTGATCTGTGCCTTCAGGATGGCACATGTCCCGAGTAGAGCCATAAAGACTGTTCCTGGACAATTCTACCAAACATAATAAGGATAACACCATTTTGTCTATGGAATTATGGGTCTGGGAGAGTTAGAACCTTGGGCCTCTAGGGTCAGGATGCCTGCCACATGGAAGTAACATGCCTTTTGTAGGTGGGAACAGAACCAAAGGAAGTCAAGGAGTCGTGGGACAAGAGGAAGACAGTGAGAACAGTGAGTACTAATTATCTGCTCATGCTGTTATTACTCCGAATAGAAAATGCTCAGGAGGAGTTTGCTATGTGCCGTGTACTGTGGTAAGTGGTTTGTGTATGTCGAACAATTTCATTTTCATAACCTTCTTATGTGCATACCATGGTTTCTGCCTGGCAGAAGAGGACATAGGAAAACTACAGATTATTTGCCCCACAGCAAGTTAGACAAGTTAACTTTGGAACCAACCTTGACTCTTCTTTTTTCTCATATCCTTATTCAGTTGACCAGGTTTGTTGCCCTCACTTCCATGATATGTTTCTAAATAATTAGCTTCTTATCATCTTCTCTTATGTGTGTATATGTTGTATGTGGACGTACACATTTCTCTCCTTGTGTGTAGTGTATGTGGGTCCATGAGCACAGGTGTGAAAAGCCTAGGTGTTGATGTTGGATATCTTCCTTAATTTTTCCCACATTAACATTTGAGACAGGGTTTCTTGCTGAACTGGATGCTCGCCAATTTAGCTAGACTTGCAGGCCAGCAAGCTTCAGGAATCCTGTCTGTGCCTCCATGGCTCTGGAATTAAAGACATGCATCATTACATTCAGCTCTTTATATGAAGGTTTCTGGGTGACTAAACTCAAGTCCTTGGCTGTAGGGCAAACACTTTAGTAGCTGAATCATCTCTTCAGTCCATTTTTTATCATCTCCACTTGGCCATGTGAGTCCAAATCTTTGTGCAGAAAGTTTTTACCTGCACAATTTCTGTCATTTCCTGCTTCCCCCATCTTCCCCTACAGCTTCCTTCCCTTTCCATAGGCTCTTACCATCACAGTGTCTTTGTGTATTGTGGGATATCTGTGCACTCTGTGGAGATATATTGTGATTGGTGTAATAGAAAGCTGAACATCCAATAGCTAAGAAGGAGATCTAGGCAGGAAATCTGGGCAGAAAGAAAGGAAGAGAAGGAGGAATCAAGGTGCATAGGAGACACCAGGTGGTACAGGGAGGAAACTGAGGGTGTAGGATAGGAGAGAGATAACAGCACATGATAGAATATAGATTAATATAAATGGCTTAATTTAGGTTATAAGATTTAGTAGGAACAAACCTAAATTATAGGCTGAGTTTTCATAATTAATAATAAGTCTCTGTGTCATTATATCAGAATGCTGTAGACATGCAAAAAGTCTGGTCTAAACAAAGAAAATATCTGAACAGATAGAAAATGCTTAAAATGTGCTTAGATGCTAAATAAAGAAAAGAAATATAGATGATCATAAAAATAAATAGTTTAAAAATGTAAAGTTTTTAAAGAAAGAAAAAAGTAATATAAGAAGAATAAGCCATGAAAAGATGAGAAACACACAGGATGTCTGGATTCTGGTGCTTTGTTAACTTTGAATTCTTTTGAAGCCTCCTAAAAGAATTTCTTATTGGCACATAACATTTTTATATATGTATGTGAAAAACCAGGAGTTATACAGATCACTGCTAGGCAGAAAGATAGAAATAGGGGACACAAGTACATTTTTAAAAATGATAAATATCTAAATGATAAAGATAGTATACTTCTGCCCACTGATCTGACAGGAAGCAAAAGCCTACACACCTGGCAGCCTTTTTATAGACGTTGAATTTTTTAAATGTTGATGAACAAAAGGCAATAGCTTCTGAGAGACATTGGATTATGAAAACTGCTAAATTAAACCAACCTATATATTTTTAAAATGTCTTAACTTCAAAATGAAAGTCAGAAAATATGTTGTGTTGGGGTAGAAGAAAACAGGAAACAAAAATTTATAGCTCGCTTCAAAATTAATAAAAATCAGAGCTTACTCAAGAAGACCTCCTGAAAATCTTGGCTACATACATAAAGGAAGAAATAAAAACAAGCAGACAACAAAAAAAAACAAACAAGTGATGTATATGTTGATCCCTCTACATTGGAACAACTCTGAGACTAGATAAGACATGACAAATCTTGTTGGCTACAGACTTATGTAATAATTACATATGGCATGGATACAGGTTTGGTTATACAGTCCTAACAGACTTATAAAGTTGATTTTTTTACCTAATCAAACATAGAACAAAAAAATCAGCAGTAACTGACTTGTACATACCATACATTCTCTACTTGTGTTAATGCAGATATATTTGTTAACTTTAAAAGTTTGTGAGTTTTCAGAAAGGAAAAAGGATGAAATACCAATAAAGACAAGTAGCCCAGGTGATAAAGCCTCTCAGAATGCCTCTGTTGCAGTTTTCTCAAATTTCAGAAAATCTTCAGAGCTGCTGAAGGTGTCCAGCCTCACAGACTATCCAGCCAAAACTTCAGACAAACTCTACACTTTGCCATCACATGGAGACTAAACAAAAAATAACACAGCTAGCTCTTACAGAACTTGACCATTATCCCAACTTTCTAAGGGTCCCCTAAAGATGCCATTGGCCCCAGAAAACAGGAAGCAGTATAGAAAACATGATAGCCACAATCCCAAGAGGTGGGGTGGGTGGTTTTTGTCATTTGGTGGGTTATGGATGTTTGCTATTGTTTAGGGGGGTTGGTTACAAGTTGTTATTGGTCATAGTCAGAAAAAAAGCTGAAAAAAGGAGATTAGATTCTATCCCTTTATAAAAAGAAAAAAGGATATAAGAATAATAGGATACAAGTGTAGATTATTGAATCTACTTTAAAAAGAAACCATTAATCTAAAATATTTTACGTTGATATGGATTTTTGCATATTGATACAAATTTAAGATTATTTTTGTTATACTATATATACGTTTCTATTTTCATTTAAAGTATTGTGCTATGTAACTCATTTGATGAGGTAATATAAATTTCTACCTCTTGATAGTTATTATTACAGACTATTTAGCATAATTAAGAAATACAAGTTAGTAGTTAGTCATCTAACAAATTTTTGGCCATGTTAGGTCTGTTTTCAAGGACAAAGAAAGATATATTTTAGACTGAAGGTTGGACTTCAAAATTTTAGAGACCTACAGAATATGGCATTTAAGATGATCAATAACCTCAGGCTTTTCGTGACAATTAAATACATCTGCTCCTGGCTGTACAAATTTACATAAAAGGATGATGTGCATTGAAGACCCTCCACATGGAGTTTGCTTTTAGTGTGGCAAAGCTAGTGTCTAAATAAGAAACTGTCCTTGTCTTGACTTCTGATGGTATGCTGTCCAAATTGGACAGGCAGAACACAAAAGTAGGTTAGGGAAAATCTTTGCCAAAACAAAGTAGGACAGTCCTTCAAAACACAAAAAATCTATTAGCTATTCTAGGCCTGTAGGCTGAAGATGAATTCCCCAACATCGTAGAGGAACCTCTTGTCTCTGTCATGTCTGCAGTTTTGGAAGTTGCTTGTTCTGCACCTCCTCTTTATTCCAGTAATATTATATCCTTCTTGGGTCTCTGATGAGGACTGAAGACTAGATAGTATACAGTTTTCCTTGTTACTAAATTCAGAAAAAAAAAACCTTACATAAGAGATATATAAACATAAAAACTTAAATTGTTTATCTAAGAAGATGTTTTTAGGTCCAAAAAGAGTTTCAAGATGATAATAAAAGTTACGATAAAAAAACGATTTAGGTATAAAACTTTAAACTCACTAAGATAACATAGATAATATAGCACTTTCTCTGAATTTGCCAAATACATATGGACTAAACATTGTGAATGTAATTCTTAATTGATAATTGTTTTTATTGCACATAGTTTTACTATGTTAGAGTTAAAACCTTTTCTTTTTAGTTAGACAAAAGAGGAAAATGTTGTAGGATATTTGTATACTGTATGAAAACATATTGCTGTGGTTGGTGTAATAAAAAGCTGAATATTTGGGCAGGAGAGATGGGCAGGATTTCCAGGCAGGGAGAAGAGGATAATTGAGGCACACAGGAGACACCCTAGAGATGCAAATGAATTGTTCACACAGAGTGGGAAAGAGGTAAAAGCCACATGGTAGATTAACAAAAATTTGGTGTAATTTAACTTTAAGAGCTAGTGGGGGATGAGCCTTAGCTAAGGCTGAGCATTCATTGATAATTAATAATTCTCTATGTCATTATTTGGGAGCTGGCAGTCCACAGAAAAGTTTGCTCATATTTTGGGGTTCCTTTACTTTGGATAACACAGTCTTGCTATGTTGTTCAGGCTAATCTAAACTTACAATTTTACTGCCACAGCTTCTCAAGTAGGTATAATCACTTTTAAAATTTTGTGTATGAATGTTTTTGCCTGCATGTTTGTATATGTATGCCTGGTACACAAGGCAGCCAGAAGAAGGTGTTAGATGCCCATGAGCTGGAGTTACAGATAGTGGGAAGCCCCATGTAGGTGTTTGAAATAGAATCCAAATACTCTAGAAGGGGAGCCAGTGCTACCCGCCCCCAAACGCCTTGAATAATCTCTTAAGAATATAAATTTGGTGGTGCTGGGGAGAAAGTTTAGTAAATGGAGCATTTGCAGCACATGAAGACCTGAACTTGGATTTTCAGCATCCATGTTTGGGCATGGCAACATGTGTGGGAAATTGCAGTGCTGGAGATAAGAAACAGGCAAATACTGCATTCTGAAGAAAAACAGCATTTATTTTGTTATGCTCTAGCAAATAAAGCTTATCTGAAGATCAGAGGGTAGAATCAGCCACACAGAGTTAGCCATAGATGCCAGGCAGTGGTGTCACACACCTTTAATCTTAGCACTCAGGAGGCAGAGGTGGAGGATTTCTGTGAGTTCAAGGCCACACTGAGCTATACAAGATTAATCTAAAAGAGAAAGAGAACCAGACAGGTATGGCACGTGCCTTTAATCTCAGTACTTGAAAGTCACATGCCTTTAATCCCAGCACTGGGAAGGTTGAGACAAGAAGTGATATGGCTAGATGGAGAAAGGACTATAAGGGGGAAGGAGACAGGAGGTCAGCCTTTCGGCTGAAGTCTCAGATCATTCAGTCTGAAGATTCAGGAGACAGGATCTCCCTCTTTTGGCTAGGTGAGAAGTGGCTGTGGCTTTCTCCTCTGTCTCTCTGATCTTGCAGCATTTACCCTAATATCTGGCTCTGGGTTTTTATTATACAACCACTTAGGATTCAAGCAACATGTGACAATAAAGCAAATGAGGCCGTACCTTCAGTAGGAGGTCTGATGACATCTTCAACTTGGTTTTGGGTAGCAGGCTCCTTTGTAGATTTTATTAAATTTTCAATTTGGCCTTGGCTAACAGACTTCTTGGAAGACTTTTTTAATTTTTCTGCATGGTTTTGGCTAGAAGACTCCTTGATAGATTTGATTTCAGTATTGCTTAGATTTTCATACTCCTCGGTAGATTGTGCTGGATTTTCAGTTTGGTTTTGGTTAGAGGACTTCTTGATATCCTCAGCAACCTCCCATTTTGAAAGGGGAGGTGTATTTGGGATTTCTTGTTCTACAACTGTAGTCAGTGTAGAATCTAAAAATCCCAAAGCAAACAATGTAAGTCATGTTATAGCCAATGATACAGAGACAACTAATGAATGTACAAACAACATAGAACAATGAATTTCTCAGTGAACAAGGAGCTTCCCCACTATCCTAAAAAAAGATTCCTCATAATATGAGCAGTGTTTGCCACTAAGAAAAAGGCAGATCCCGCAGAGCTCATACTCCCTAGGAACTGGCTGGATCTTGTGGACATTATGGCCAAATGGAGCTATCACCAGCCTGAGGCCAAGTAATCTGCCTCTGCATTTACCTACTAAACAAAAATAATTGTTAATCTACTTATTAATGTGAAGATGTATTTCTTTGTTAAAATATTTATCTTTAATAAAGAGGTATAATATGAAACAAATTTAAATAAATTTAAATAAACATGTATGATTGGGGAGACAAATCCATTTCAGATAATGTTTGTGTAAAGCCTGGATGACCAGTTAGCTGCAGCTGCCCAATGACTATCCTTGAAAGCATGTTGTCCTCCTAAGGTGTGTGCTGGTGTTTCTCCAAGGTGTGACAAGTTTAACTGACAACACATGGCCCATTAACTCAGATCAACTCATCTCCCTCACCACAATCACAAGTGACTTTTCCAGCCCTGATCTCTGCTTTGCAAGCTCAACTTGAAAGTATATGTTTTTTTCCCTGGCCATGTACATTCTGAGTAGATAAACTGTAGTTAGGACATTAAGCAGTATGAACTTCTTTTATCTGGGTCTTTTCACTATTCAATTAACTAAAGAGATGTGCTAAATTCCATTTCACTGTCAACTCTTTCAGCATTCATCTGGTGAGAATATGAACATTCTCTTTTTATTTATGTTTCCATCACTATACCTAAGAAATGAACAATTACACAATGCCCATTGATATACAGTCCCCTAGTAAAACTCATGTGTTTCCTCCTTTAATCTGTTACATGTTGTTTATATGTCATACAGACTCTTTTGAATAACAATTATTTCATCTTTTTGTTTTCATAATCCTGATTCTGTGTGTGTGTGTGTGTGTGTGTGGTGTTGGGGACTGAACCCAAAGTCACATGCCTGTTAGTCAAGGGCTCTACAATCAGTGACACGTATGTCCTGACAACGACTTATTTGAAGAGACCACACCAGCTGTATTCTACAATGTCTACAGACTAATACACATTTGTCAATTTTTTTCTTTTGGTTTGATAGACCCCAGGCTCAGGGTACTATCCTCGGGAAGGGGGGCCCCAAGAACCCAGACTCCAGTCCAGTTGATGCAAATAGCAAGAGGATTTATTTCGTCTGTACAGGCGGGCTACCTTCCTGCCTCGGGAAGCAAGGGAGTAGCAAGAGACGGTCAATCCCATATCTCTTTTAAAGGCTAAGACCATAAAATCACCATAGCAACTGGGGCAACACATGATTGATCACTTTAAAGGTCATACTTCAAAGTCATAAGGTTGCTCACAGTAGTCATGGGGTTGCCTTAAGACCAGCTGGTTAGGGGGCTTTTACAACCAGGTGTTGGTCACCTCTATTCTGCTTGGAACTTCTGGTATTTTAATCATAGGTTCGACCAGACCATTATGTCCTATCTGAGTTGATTACAGCTATCTGGGCTGGGTCACTCTGTTTCCTGGGACAGACTTTTAGACTTTTAGTTCCTTGTTCTTATGGGGTGTGCTCTGCTGAATACCTGAACTGAATGCCTGGGTCAAGCCTTAGAACCCAGGGTCCTTCAGGTTAGATTTAGATCAAAATTTTTTGCCATGAATTTTGTATAGCTACTATGTACATTGTACTCCATGAGAAGGGCACTCAGTGGTAGACAGTCTTACCTTTGATGAAAACTTGACTACTTAACTAAGGTGTAAAATGCTGTATCTATATTGGACATGCATTTTCATTTAACTTGTTGTAATTAACAAGCATGTGAGTTATTTTGAAACCATATAAATGCCCTGTTCTTTTTTTAAAAAAAAAAAAAAAAAAAAAAAAAAACAAAAAAAAACCCTTTCATTAATTTGGCTAGTCAGATCTTCTAAATGCTGTTAGGCACAGGAAATGAATCTGGAATTCAATTTATATCTTGCTTTCCTTATATAATTCAGACATTATATGTGGTTGCTGGGAGCCACAGAAATATGAAGTGAGAGTTCAGTTGGTGCTGTCAAAGCTGACTCATCAGAGTCAAGGGTCCTGGTGGAGGTAAAGCCAAAAACTTTTGGTGTTAATTGCCTTTGAATGTGTTAGCTGTTTCCTGCAGAGTATTTCTTGTGTAATTGCAGTTTCCCCATTTGCTATTTCCTTGGAACTTAGTTCTCAGGAACTTTTAGCAATGTGATTGCTCATTTGTTGGGCACAACTTCCCCCATACACTTGAGGGCATATGAATAATCTCTCCTATCTCTGTGTGAAAGACAGGATCTCTTACCCTACAAATCTGGTCTTTGTTTCTCTACCCAGAGCAGACTCAATGTCTGCCTTTACAAGTTACTTTTACAAGTAAACATCTGGGTGGAGTCAGCCCTCAACAAAGTAACCCATTTGAAACTTTTCTCAGATATCTAAGGACAGCTATAGATAGATGACACACTGATATGTCCTAAATTCACCACCCCTTCTGATAAGAGAGCTATCTGGAGCAAACTAACCCTAGGCCTTTTAACTCCTGTACTTGTACTTGGATTCATTATCACAGGATCCTAACTTAAATATTTAAGGAAAAAGACAACTTACCAACTCCTAGTTGCAGGTATCAAAACAAACATCTGTTCTGAAGTGTTAAGACCTGAGCAGCCAAAAGGGACAGGTCTTGCTTCTTGTGCAAATTAAGCCTTTACAAACCCTATCCTAGGGAAGGTGCCATAGCAGAACAAAAGCTACAGGCGCCCCCTCATTGTTTACTCAGTAACACTAGCCCCTGCATTATCTTGTCCAGGAATCTGCCTGCATGGGTATAGAAGCCTAAGCCTTCATTGCTATAGTCCTGCCAATAAAGACATAATGAGAGGAATTTCTCTAAATCTGTTTCCTGTAGATCCCCTCGCCTGTAAGAAGCGCCATCTCTTGGATTCTGAGAGTAAACCTTGTTGGGGCTGGTCCCCCAGAAGGTTTTCGCTATGTAGTATGCAGATAAAAGCATGTTCTGTCAGCAGACAAGGGATGGAAAGAACTAGTCACATTATAAGGAGCTGTATTGAGTATGACTCAGTTCAGCTCAGCTGGTAAGAATAGAAAGCAAATAAATGCCTCACCTGAATGAAGATCCGAAACAGATGTTTTGGTTGTAGCTTCATTTTTCTTTGTAAAAGGAGGTAGGTTTTTGGAAAGCTTCTCCAGATAATCATACTTAAAGGAAAACCCACAAGATGTGCTTCAGATACACACTTATTTTATGTAACTGTCACAAATACATTAGTCAAGTTGACAGGCACTGCTGACAGGGCCCTGGAGATGAAGTTGAAAACTAAAATTCTGTAAGAGACTAATTGAATTCTAGTCTTTGTTAACTTGTCATGGGTTTTTGGAATTTCTTCTGGTTAAATAATATACTGAGAATTCCAGGGTATAATGGACACATGAAAGTGTTTATTTGACTTTGAGGCTTCAGTGAAGCAGTTAGGGGCCCTGAGGGGCAGTGAGAGGTACAGAGGGGTATGGAGAGGCAGGCTAATGTGTAGCTTAGGGTCTTAGGAGTAGGCTCTCATGGCAGAGGAGAGCGTCTGGGGGCTTCTGAGATCTCACAGTAACTTAATGGTATTTTAACAGTTGATGGCTGAGGGAACTTTAATAAAGTAAAACTATGATTAGAGTTTGTTAGCAGTTGGTAAAGTAGCAACAGTGAGGACCTGGCCCAAAGAAGAACTTAGAAGGGAAGAGACAGAGTGGATCAGGGTCACAAGAAGGGAATCGAGGAAGAGTGACACATGAATAAGGATTTTCTCTGTCATATGCCTGCATTAACATAGATTGGAAGCATGAGAGTTATTCAGTCAGATTGTTGCACTAGGTAAATAAATAGTATCAGGAAAGAGAACTTACAGATTAACATGGAAAGCATCATTTTATAAAGATTAAATCATTATGAATTCCATTCAATTACCTGTGACTTAAATAGTGGGCTCAATTCAGACTTAAAATAAGGCGTTACTTCTTTCGTCCTAATTTGCATTAGGTATCTTTGTGTTCTCTTGATAGTTTCTCTGGTTTGTATTTCACAATGATATGCAAAAGAACACACACAAAACACATTGAAAATGATTTTGCTTGTACTTTCGCCCTAAATCCCACTGGAAACCATTGTACTCACCAACATTAAGACTGAGAAGGGAAAGCTCACTGGACTCTTTACCCTTGAGATAGGGTCTTACTATTTAGCATTGGTTGGCCTGGAATTGGCTTTGTACATACACTGGTCCTTAAACACACAGAGACCTGCCTGCCTTTACCTTCCTACTATTGGGATTAAAGTTGCGCACCACCCAGATTCTTTTATTTGGGGGTGTCCTACTCATCTTTTACTTCTGCAGCCACACTTCTTACTTTGTAAGATTCTTGTCTGAGATAGGGACCTATGTTTATAGTTGATCTCACATGTCTAAAGCCAAAGTGCCCTTTTAGTGACTCAGTGGCTCAAGGGTTTGGTTTTTTTTTTTTTTTTTTCTTTTTTCCCTTTTGGTTCTCTGGAGTTTAAGTGACAACCACAGGCTTCCATAATAACACTAGCAGGAGCAGCCACACAATACAAAGCATAAAACCCAAGAGATTGCTGGGAAGTAAAGTGGCAACATGACATTGCAGTGAGTTTCCAATTCAGAATGCTTCTACAGTGATACTCCAGGGAGGTCAAGTTTCTTTAACCTGGGTTTATTGGGTAAGCCTTGTTGTCTCTGTTGTATAGTAAAGACCTCAAGGTATAGGGAGACTAACTACTTATCTTAGAGCATAATTAGTATAGGGCAAAGCTGAGCAGAGAGGTGGGTTATACATCTTTAAGCTCATGGTCTTGACAATTGTACCTTCTAAGCAACAGTCAGTCGTCCAGGCTGATCATATTTTTAGATAAGCAAACTAAATCTCTAAGGTAAAGTAGCCAGTTGGCATAGTAGAGCTCACAAGAAATCATGCTTTAGCTATCCCTAGATATGGTGACTCTGAGACCAGTGGCCATACACAGACTGCATGCCTAGGACTGTGGAGGACTATCAGTAAGCTGTCTTATTTAAACAACTTTAATTTGCCATTTAAATACCTCTGTCTCCTGCCTCATGGGACTTCCCCATCAAGCAGGGCAGTCTGGAGGTTGGTTGTTCATGGCTCTCTTACACTTTTTCTTACAAAGGAAGCAACGAGACTGGTAATCAAGAGGCCTATATCCCTTGGTTCCAGTCTCAGTGTCAATTCTCCTAAAGAACCTCATATTTGCTGTGCGCCTTCCAACTCCTTGACATGTAGGTTTCCTTACACTCAACCCTTGTTTCTTGTTCTCACTTCTTTTCCTGACATACATTTAATTATATGTCTCACCTTCCTTAGCTGTGATTAACCATTCACATGCTAAAATTTTGAATTGTGAATATTTCACTTGTTAAAAATAATGCGTAATTGATGAATCAGTACAAAATTTTCAAGGTGTTAAAAGAGTAACCATAGACCCTCAGCAATTATATGTGGGTACCAGGGCCTGCACAAGAACGGGCCTGACAGGGATGGAGGAGAGACTCGGGGTGGGGCTGGGGGTCTTGCTCCTTAGACTCAGGGAAGGGAAAGACATTGTCTTCCCCTGTGTGCCTCCTGATTACCTGCCAGGCTCCAGTGGTTGGGCCCAATTCAATAGTCACACAGATAGCTCTGACAAAATGAGTCACATGATAAGCTACAGTCATGAATCTGAGAAGGGGTGGGGGGGCTAAGAGGAGTAGGAGAGGTATGAGATGGATGCAGGAAAACATGCATGAAATTGTCACGCAACTTAAATAAAATCATACTAATTCTCATCAGTTTTTAATCATAATGGTATTCTTATTTTTGTTAGCCATGTCCATTGTCTTCCAGCAATTTGAGATTGGCAATAAAATTTAAAAGTACGTTAAAGAAAAAAGAGAAGCATGTCCCCATCTCCCGTTGTCCCTTGAACATTCAGTCTTGTTCTCCACTGACAGTCTCTTATACTTTGTCTCTATGCCAGGAAACCTAGAAAAGGTTTTTTTCTTAGCCTTTCCCTGAAGCAGGTCACCAGGCCCCCAGGAGTGGTACCCTCCCTATGAGAAGGGGAAAGTGGTATTTCTATCTATAAGATGAGGGATGCCTGACTATCTGAGCATCCAGGACCCACTGGGTTCTTCCAGTTTACTATTAGGTAATACTCTTGTCCCATCATACTTACTCATGCCTCCCTATTAACCAAATGGGGCATAGAACTATTTAGGCCCAGTCTTTTCTTTGAATCTTCATTTCTGTATGACATCCCCTGTCTCAGGTAAACTTAAATAAATTCATATTCTTTTCTTCGACCAGCCTGTCTTTTGTTACAGGGATCTCAGCCAGGGACCTAAGATGTAGGAATATGGGTTTGTTTTTTTCCACTACAGACAACATAAATCTTCCAGTTCAACCTTATAAGTGGAGGAATAAGTCTTATCATTCCATTTTTCCTATATATTCCAAAGTGTAACCCCAGCACCTTAATGAAGGTGATGCTTCTGAAAGTAGCAACTCATTAGTTGGAGATGCTTTGCACTCTTTTGTGTTGCATTTGTTTAACTCTGTGAAGCTGAATTACTTTGGCTGTCTAAAATACCTGATTGGTCTATTAAAGAAATAGGTGGTGCTGCCAGATAAGAATGAATGAGAGAGAGAGAGAGAGAGAGAGAGAGAGAGGAAGAAGGCAGTGGGAAAAGGAGGAGAGGAAGATGTCAGGGGCCAGCCATCCAGCTCCCCAGCCAGACATAGAGTAAGAAGAGAAGAAAAGATATACAGAAACAGAAAAAGCAAAATCCCAGAGCAAAAGGTAGATGAGATAATTTAAATTAAGAAAAAACTGGCTAGAAACAAGCCAAACTAAGGCTGGGCATTCATAAGTAAGAAAAAGTCTCTGTGTGATTTATTTGGGAGCTGGGTGGTGGGTCCTCAAAGAATAAAGAGTAAAAAACAACCAGTAACACTCATGCATACAAATGACTACCCCAACCAAGATATATAAACATATTTGGCTTCTTTTATAGATAAAAATCTGGAGTTGAAATCTTAAGCTCAGACTGGTAAGAAAACAAACATGATGACACTCAGGACCCATTCCTGGAGAAAACAACATGAATCCTGAGTGTCGTCTAGGACTAATTCCCAAGAATATTTATGAGTATATTAGAGTCACCAGGAGCATGAAGAGTTACCAGAGAATTCCACTGCAGGAGATGGGGTATCTACATCTACCCAATGGTCTTACAGGCTGCCTCGAGAGCCACTTTGGCTTGCTGAAATGTCAAGCAGCAGCTGTAGTCTGTCAGCCCTTGTAGCCTACTGAATTCTCAGATCCCACAATTGAGCTTTTCACAGGCTTATTCTACACTAGGACAGAACTACCTTTGTTGCTCGAGCTTCGCTTTCCAACGCTCTCCTTGTGATGTGCTCCTATGTGAAAAGCACAAAAATAAAAAATAAAAATCAATAAAAATAACCTGAAATATCAGAGAACAGAGCCACCCACAGAGCCTAGCCTAAATGTTAGGGAGTGGTGGCCTACACCTTTAATCCCCAGGACTCTGGAAGCCAAGATTCTCTAGATCTCTTGTGAGTTTAAGGCCAAACAGAGCTAGGAGGTAGTGGCATACACCTTTAATCCTAGCACTAAGAAAGCTGATCTAGGAACTGAGTTAGCTGAGCCAAGAGAGAAAGATAAAGTGAGAGAAGGCAGAAGTTCTTCCCTCTGCCTGCTCCCTCTTTGGGTGAGGATGCAGAGATATTCAGTCTGAGGAGTGGCTAGGTGAGAACTGGCTGTGGCCTGTTTCTCCCTTTCTCTGTTATTTCACCTTTTCCCCAATATCTGGCTTTGGGTTTTTATTTTTAATACCAAGTAGCATTTGTGCAATAGTGGAACAGAATCATCACTGTATAATGGGAGAAGGGCCACAACTATTCCCACACCTTTCTGTTCCCCATGTGTTCACTAACTGGGACACACATCCAGTGTAGCTTACCCCCATTTCTTTTCAAAGAAATCTTTGGTGAATGTTTCTGGTGGACATTTTGGAGCTGAAGCCATAGATTGCTTGAACAAATCTGTTAGGTGGGCTGCAACTTTTAAAAGAACACATTTAGTGTTAGTATTGACATTTTTAGAACATATTTTCCTTATATAGTTACTCTTCTGAAATTTATTGATTGGCTTGGAGGATTTCTGCACCCAAGCTGTAACAACCAGAATATTTTCAATGGATGTTCTGTTAGTACACAGCATCTTTATGATCCAAACATACTTTGCCCTGTATCACTAGGGAAGCTGTATGGCAAGAAACTAAATTTTCTCATATTAAAACAGATTTGCCATTGTATCAAGGTTGTTTTTTTAAACATGTACCTTCCATCCAATTCCAATGATCTGAATATCATACATTTTTTAAAATTTGGGTGATGGTACTTAGAGTTGGTCTATAGCATATGCCTCAGTAAAATGTCATTTTGTCAGAAAGAATAGGATACCTGGTCAAGATAAGAAAACTTAGAAAACTCTGATTTAGACAAAGGTAAGTTTTTTTTTTTCTTTTGAGACTTTTCTGTACCCTTAATGTATGTTGTAAATCTTTAAGAAAGTAAGACAATGTAAAATACTATCCAAATTTGTTTTATTATAAAACTCATGCTTTTAGAAGAGTCATCTTAGTCTTAGAAAATACAGTGGGAGATACTGACTTTGTATCATCATTGCCAATCACCAAGCTCACTTTTACATATGCCATTTCCCTCAGGCAACAATTTGAGAAATACAGCTTGTTTTATCATTATGATTGGGTGGCCTTTAGGTTTGCCTCTATCACACATGCCTGCTTTCTTGGACCAAAAGTTACAAGCTCAAATAACCCAGGGTAAGTTTGTAAGATCAAATATAGGGTAAATAAAATTTGTATTTTAGACACATATTCTTTCTTTTTGTGTATGTATTTTTTAGTTTTATTTATTTATTATATATACAGTGTTCTGCCTGCAAGACAGAAGAGGACGCCATATCTCATTACAGCCGGTTGGGAGCTACCATGTGGTTGCTGGGAATTGAACTCAAGAGCTCTGGGAGAGCAGCCAATGCTCTTAACCTCTGAGCTATATCTCTCCAGCCCTAGTTAAACATATTTTCTAAAGGGTAAATATGTAGCAGTCTATATTTGGGATACACTTACAATACAGATTATTACTTCTTCAAAATTCAGTTTTGTACTTATGTTCACTGGCAACAAACACTATGGCAGGGGTCAACTCTTAAAAGAGTGATGACTGAGTAAACAGACAGCGGAGTACAGGAGACCGTAATGGCCTCTCCCACTGTGGCCATCTGAAGGGGAGCTGCCCATCACTTTTAGTTAAATATCACTGTTATAATGTGAAATCTTAGGAAGATAAAAATCTAGGTTAACAACAACAGTAACCACAAAACAAGGGGATAAGTCCATACTGTGAAAGATGCACCAAACATGTTTAGGGGCCTCCGTTATACAGCTGAAAGCAAAGCCCCAGTAAAATCTGTAGTGCCGTGGCTATGATATGACCAGGCTTGTTGGTCCAGGGGGGTGCTCTTTTGAGAGTAGCTGTTTGTTTAAGACATACGGTGTAGAAGAGTACAAGGTGTGGACAGTGTCTGTGTGCTTGCTTGGAAGCTATGTGCATGGGGGCACTGGTCAGCTGGCTCCTTGTTATTAGCTATTTTCTATGGAGCTAAGGTCACAAAGAAGGTCAAATACCAGGGTTTTTTATTTGACAAAAGAAGGTTAAAGGTGAACTAAGAAGGAATCACTGCTTCCAGAGCAGAACGAAAACATATAAACCATTGTAAAATAGCGTGGCCAGTGGAGGAGTGGAGGGGGTTCCAAGAGGGTTTGCTGTGGTACACAGAATGACAAACAAGCGTATTTAAGAAGCCCTTCTGAAACTTGTAGGTATATTACAGAAAAATACTAAATTCCAGTTACCTTCAGTAACATGACTTTTTGTAGTTTCCTCCATTTTAGGGAAAGACTGAAATGAAGATTAGAATTACTTGATGTTAATTATATTACACATGGAAATGCTTCATTTTAAAGCATTCTTCTTGTGCTCAATTTGACTATAAAACAAATTTGTTTTAAAATACCATATAAAATTTATTTGAATATTTTGTTGCTCTGTTACTTAATGAATTTCTAAAAATAGAAATTATTTGACATGGGGAAATTGCCTTTTCTTTCACATTTATTATATTCAATATTTCATTAAACATTAATTTCTTAAAATAAAATTAATAGTATATATCATGGTAAAATATTAATAATATATGCATATATATCCTTTATTTGAGGATTCTCTGGATTATATCTGAGCAAAGGAATAACCAAAGGAAGATATATTTGAAAAATTAAATAAATCCATAATCCAGTTAACACAGAAATAAGCTATGGGAGGATGGAGTGAATACTTCAGAACCTTGGCAGGAATCTCCTGTGGCTATTCCATATGCATCCTGTGGGGAGCAAGCACACTGGTCTAGGACATTCTCTCACCATGACCAGCTTGAGGAGGTCTGCAGCATTGCCTCTTTCTTCCTCTGTTCTGGAATCCTTGACTGTCATTTCCTGTAGCTCATCTTCTTTCTTTAGAATATGGTTTATATAATCCTAGATCAGGACAGTCAAACAAATGGATAAAAATCAAGATCTCTTCAGAGAAAGAGACCAACACAGTCAGGGTGAACTTGAAACATTTCTAAAGGAGATAAGTTCATACCTCCTTGCTAACAGTTGGCTGCTCAAGCACTAGGAAAACTTTTTCTCAGTATGTTAATAGGAATAATATATTCCTCTTTGCTCACAAGCAGAGATTTAGAGCGACAGGAGAGAACTGCACAGGGCAGGTACTATGTTTAACAGGGTGCTCCAGCACCCATCTCAGTGAAATGAATACATCAAGGTCAATGATCCCTGGTCTCTCAGTATTGTCTCTAGGATTTTGTCTGTGGATATGTTACTGAGTCCATGCTGCTTGCTCCTAGATAAAATAAATTCCCTCCCCGTGGTTTGATCAACATTCATCAATATTAATCTTCCTCTCAGTGCTTAGGTTCTGAGCACATAACCATAAAAGCATATAACGTCTATGCTGACAGGGGTTCAACTTAGATTCTATAGATATGATCACATAACAAGACATATAGTTATGAAGTCTTAGTCTACATTTTCTCCAGAGAGCACTGTCTTTCCATGTAGTAGGAAAGAGAGAAGACTATATTGAAATTGTACATAAAAGGTTTGCTTTTTAAACTATAACAATATACCTTTTGGGCCTCTTAATGATTCTTTCAGCATTAATATAGGAATCATTAAGTATCCTCTACCTTTTAACCTTCTATTCAGGACAACCAATATTCAATTGTTATTTTAAATATTGGTAAAATTATGCGATTTCAGGCTTTTCAGGAAATGAACAGGAATAATTTGCTTTGCTCCCAATCGTTTTGAGGGGGGGGGATGGTGAGCATCACATTACCCAGATTCTATTACCTTAAGGGAAATCTGCAGCCTCAGTTTCACCTCATTCTTTATGACCTCATGCTGAATGAACTGACGCATCTGTAGTACTTTGGGGCCTTTGAGTATAGGGGCCGGGACATTTGTCAACTGCTTAGACCCAATACAAAGGCCTTTCCAAATCTGAGTGCCAAATGGAGGTCCTGGAGTCTTTTTCTATCAAAAAAAAAAAAAAGTGCAAGATTCACCAAAGAAGTCAGAATAGCAGAGTGATGGATTTTCAAACTGAGTACTCTTGCATGGATACTGGATCAGGAGTGGTTATGAGATTCCTAAACCAGTGGAGATCTGACTTTGAGAGATGCAAACAGACCAGGTTTGGTCAGCCATGCCCAAATCCAAATGACAAAAGTAATGGTAAATTAGGAAAGAGATTCATCATTCAGGATGGCTACACTGAGAAGCATTGGGACTTGCGTCTTTTTCAAGGAGCTAACAGGAGCTTTGAAGTGATATAAGGGAGAAACAAAACAAGGTGAGCATGAATATTTATACATCCTCAGGCAGCCTTGGTCCAAGTATGATCTGGTTGATCATCATCTCAGGATCAGAACTTCCTAGACAATTAGAAGGTTGCTGCTGCGGGCGGGTAGGCTGGGGAAGTAATTTCCACTCATCCAGTTATTCTTGGAATCTAAGACAACTTTTGGGGACAATGGCTAAGAACAAAGGATAAGTCAGAAAGCCTGGCACTAATTCTTCTGGGTCTTGAGCAGAGACAGAGAGAGGTGCTGTTGCTAGGATAAAACAATCAAGCCACCTGGTATGGTGGCACACACCTTTAATGCCATTACCCCAGAGGCAGAAGCAGATGGATCTCTGTGAGTTCAAGGCCAACCTGGCCTACATAGATAGGACTTATTTCCAAAATATCCCTAAAACTAAGCAAACAAACAAACAAAAACTTCAACCAAAAGCAACCTGGGGAGGGAAGAGTTGATCTGCTTTATACTTTCAAGTCACAGTTCATTATCCAGGGAAGTCAGGACAGGAACTCAAGGCATGAGGAATGCTGCTGGCTCGCTCACCCTCCGCCTCACTCATTCACAGGCTCATGCTACCAGTGTTCTTGTATAGTCTAGGACACCTCCCTAGGGTTGGTGCCACCTATAGAGAGCTGAGACCTTCTGTATTTATTAACAGTCAAGATAGTCCCCAGACATACCAACAAGCTCATCTGGTCTAAGAAATTCTACAACAAGGCTTTCTTCACAGGTAACTACAGACTATTTGATAAATTAAGCTAACAAGGACAAGGTAGTTGTGAACCTGGTGATTGGTACTTATGGTGTCTCTGCAAATCTCAAATATATTTTATTCACTCTTTGGTGCTTCTAGCCCTGAAGAGGGGGGACTTCTGGTTTTAGATTAAAGGTCTTCAAATGATTGCCATGTCTATATGAAAAGTTGAGCAGCAACATTATCTAAATTTAAAGTAGCAAGGAGACAGATGCAAAATGGAGGCAAAGATGTCAGCCTAGCTCTTAGTTGTCCAGTGAACATCTCAAGGACCAAGAAAAGATCTGGTCCTTTCAGCAGAAGTTCAAGCTTTTACAGTACCACCAAGGGTCAAGGTGGTGCTGGGAAAGTCCTTGTCCTCATGGATCTGAGCAAAATTTCATCTTTATGCGTGGCACTAACAATCTCCGATGGTACCCTGTTGGGCATTCTTCCAGGAGGGCTGTGTGTGTGATTCTGCACATGGTAATTTAGTAACGTTCTAACTCATGTCACATGCATGATGCCTTGTTTAACATACCAGATTACATGAGACATTTGGAGTTAGCAGTCTTTAACTTACTCACTCTGTGTGAGTTTATATAGGAAGATTCTAAGAGGAAAATCATTCCATGGGTCTAGGCCAACTCTGAACTCACTCGGGATGAAACTCATCTCCAAAATCTTCTAGTGGTCTCTTGTGAATGAATGTCTGCCTAAGAGTGGGTTCAAATCTCTGTCACCCTAGTAATTGGTTTTCAGGACTGGTGTACTTTGCTGCCTTGCCTCTTTTTTTTTTAAAAAAGAGAGTGGCCATGGACAACCACACAATGGCTTTCAGTTTTTAGTATAAGAGTTTCAGGAAAAGAGAATAATCTTCATTAATCCAGAATGGGATATATTTATCTTATCATCCTGTAGTACCTTAAGCTTTTTAACATTTTCAACTTTCAGAGAATATTGTGGTCCAGTGTGAATTCTAGGACTCGGAACAAGACACTGTGGCCACTTTCATCTCATCAATTTAATTAGAGTCACCAAGTTAAAACAAAGAAGTAGATGGTCTTTGCTCATCATCTCTGCTCTTGCTATAGCACAATTTAGGATACTGTTGAATGAATCCTAATTGGTTTTATAATAAAAACCCAGAGCCAGGCATTGAGGTAAATGCTTAAAAATCAGAGAAGCAGAAGAACAAGCCACTGGAGAGGCTTCTCACCACTACTGAATCCTCAGGCAGAAAGGGGTAGATCCTGTCTCCATAAATTCTCAGACTGAATGCTCTGAGTCCTCAACTAAAAGGAAAGGAAAGCCCAAGAGCTGAACTCCTGTTTCCTCTAGCTTTATATTTCTTTCTTTACCCAGTCAAATCACTTCCTGTCTCAACCTTCCTAGTGCTGGAATTAAAGGTGTGTACCATCCCTGCCTGGCTCTGTTTTTCTTTTAGACAGGATTAATCTTGTGTAGCCCAGTGTTGCCTTGAACTCACACAGATCTGTCTGCTTTTGCCTCCTAAATGCTAAGATTAAAGGTATGTGTCACCAGTGGCTGACCTCTATGGCTAACTCCGTGGTTGGCTCTGCCCTCTGAGCTTCAGGCAAGCTTTATTTCTTAGATTACAAACAATATATCACTACAGAATAATGCTAGTAAAAACTTAAAGACATTACCTTCCTCAATTACCAGCAATATTCTCGATACTCACATTTCTGTGTCTTGATGGATTTTATAACTGAACACTATATAATGTGCTGGACATGTGCATACAGTGGTGTGGAACAAAATAACAATCTCACATGATTCAGACTTTAGTGAAACTTCAACAAAATGTACTTTTTAAAGCTTAGGGAGGAGTTTTGCTAATCTGGCATGATCATACCCACAGTATTTACTTAATAATATTGCAGTTGTAAACTTTATGCAAAATTCTTTATCCTTCCTCTCTTTTTGCTCAATTTGTGCATTTTTCATACATGAAGATTAAAGGGTGAGTGAAAGACACCAAATTTTGTTTCAAAATTAACAGCTAAGAAATGACAGAGAAAATGGTATAGTATCAGGAATTCCATGACAGGTAAAATGTAACAGGTTATTCAAGAGGGATGTTTTAATATTATAGGGACATGCTCAGGCTTACAATGTTGAACAAAAACAAAACTGAAATTAGTTAGCTAGACATGGTTTTCTAAAAGCCTATCACTGCTTCTACACATGCTTAAAATCTCCAAACATAAAACTTCTTGAGCTCATTCATTATCTCACAAAAGGATGAAAAGATATAAAACTACAGAAGACAGGAGCCTGAATGGAAATGTAAACATAGTGACTTTACAGTAGGAAACATATACCTCAACTGAAGGAAAATTTTCCCATGACCTTGACTGGAGATTCGGAGGGATGATGGTGTCTAACTCCTTCTTCATCAGCCATGGTGATGCTTCATGGAAAGGGCGAAGGACTGTGATACTCAGGGTACCTGTATTAAATAGAATTACCAAAGGTCATATCTCTACCAAGCTCATCAGGCATTAACCAAGTCCAACAAATATTTTTTGAACTGCCTTTTACACAAAAACCTTAGGCACAAGGATTGTACTTTAGAGTGTTATTCTCTAAAATGAGACCACGAGTCAGTCAAACCTGAAAAATGGACTCTAAATGAAGGACCCTGGGTTCTAGGGCCTGACCCAGGCATTTAGTTCAGGTATTCGGCCAAGCATCCCCCATGAGAACAAGGAACTAAAAGTCTAAAAGTCTGTCCCAGGAAACAGAGTGACCCAGCCCAGATAACCGTAATCAACTCAGATAACCATTAAGACATAATGGTCAAACCTGTGATTAAAATAACAGAAATTCCAAGCACAATAGCTGTGACCAACACCCAGTTGTAAACCCCCCTTAACCAGCTGACCTTAAGGCAACCCCATGACTATTGTGAGCAACCTGACGATTATAGTATGACCTTAAAAGTGACCAATCATGTATTGCCCCAGTTGCTATGGTAATTTTATGGTTTTAGCCTTTAAAAGAAATATGAGATTGTTAATCGCTGCTACTCCCTTGCTCCCGAGGCAGGGAGGAAGCCCGCCTGTACAGACGAAATAAATCCTCTTGCTATTTGCATCAACTGTACTGGAGTCTGGGTTCTTGGGGCCCCCCTTCCTGAGGATAGTACCCTGACTCTAGGGTCTATCATAATCAATGAAAAGTATTCACTGGTGGCTATCTGCGCCTCCCTCAGTAGTCATATTTGGGTCACGTCTGCCAACAAGCTGCCTTGACTCCATCTTCTTCTGCCTTCTCCACAGATGCAACACTTAGTCATGTGCCTCAGGGTCATGTGCCCATCCTGGACAAAAGCCACAGCTAATTTTTCTAGCAGGCTGTACTCTGGGTGAACCTACCCAACAGCCAGGTTAACCAGTGAGGTTCACTCACGGTAAAAACTTCTTTGACTTCCCCTCACTCAAACAGTAAAGCAGAGTCTTTGCTTACCCCTGCCTTAACTTGAATCATGTCTTCCTTCTATGCTTTAGCTAGGTTTGGCCTTTAACTACCAATTTTCAGTTCAGTATAATTTGTGTTTTCTTCTCCAAGAGTTCCCCCCATAGGCAAATCTGAATGCACTTGGGGAGTCTCAAGCATCTCCAGAGAAACTTTCTAGACAACCTCAAGCTTCCCTGTTTGAAGCTCTCACTGAAAAATATTTCTATTCTTCATATATCTTATACAAAATTATAACTACACAGTTATTTATGTGGCTATTTAATTAACACCCATTTCTCTCATTAAATTATATGTTTTAAGAAAATAGGATTTATGATGTTTGTTTTATCTCATTATATATTCCCAAAACTAAGCTGGTTTTTGGCACAGGATAGGCTGCTAAATTGATACTACTTAAATGATTAAAAATGCATTGAGAAGAGTTCTTGCTGTCTCATAGTTTTTGTTTGTTTTATTTATTTATTTTTTGAGTCACTATCTTGCTATGTAGTGTAGGCTGACTTCAAGCTTTCAGTGGTCTCCTAGTTCAGGGGTTCTATGCCCGCCAGCCTTACTTTATACGTATACTGCATAGCCAAGAACAACCTTCTATTTTCCACATGCATGTGTACAATGTGTACATGTATGCTGATAAGCTAAAAGATACAGACATAGACATGAAGTCGTACTCTCTAACAGACTTAAAATATATACCGTCAAACAAAGATTAAAGAAACTCAGAAGTCTCTCTATATAATCGTCACACAAAAGTATGTGCCTTTAATCTCATGTAATAATTCTTTTGAAATTGATAAAAAAATAATATAAATTCCTAATGAATATATTACATAACATATATACCACTGATTAGTATTCTGATGTACAAAATGTGTTTTCTTATTGTATTTAATTGACCAAAACATCACCTTTAAAGTGATAATTAAATAAACAACTTTTAAAAGATCTTATACAATTTCTAAATAGGATGGAATGAACTCTAAGACCTAGGCACAAGCCTGCTTATGGCACCAAGAGATATTTGTTCTTGGCTTACACAAGCTGATTCTTAGACACAGTTAGAGATGAATATCACTTTCTGGAGCTGTGTAAGTAAGGTGGCATGACCAGTTGGAGTCGCAAAATGAACAAAGGGGACTGAACAGCAAGAGAATGAGTCACTGGAGGACACAGGGAGCTGCAGGCAGCAAGATTTCTTTACCTGGGTATTCCTGGACTGGCTCCTGGAGAACCACAGTTGTTGATTCTCCATAGGCTAGGGATAAGTATTCTTCTATGTCACTGTCTCGAAGAAGTTCCACACCAGATCCATCAGCGTAGATAACAAAAAACCTGTTTGAAGAAGTAAAAATTAGAACATTCAAGACACTCAAGAAAGATGCTTCTTGAATTTGGAATGGAGAATTCTAATGCTGTTAGTATGATTTTTACCTGGGAACATGTTCACCATAGATTTGCATTCGATTCTTCTCAAGGTGCATTGATGATAAGCTATCATAGCCCTCAGTTTGCACATTGAAGTCATCTTCTAATTTCTTATTAGGTAACATTGTTGATACAGAGCCATCAGCCATGACCTATGAGGCAAGACATATGAGAAACTGAAGGGAAAAATAATAAATCACCTCACATCACCTCTGATCCAATGTGAGCAAGCACATGCTCTTATGGATTATCAGAAAATCAACTATATTTAATTACACAGTATTGATACTATGTGTGAATTTCATTAATAAAAGTAGAGTTCCCCTGGGAATCAATCTCCCTAAAGATCCAGTAATATCACTACTGGGCATATACCCTGAAGATGCACAATTACACTCCAAAGGCATTAGCTCAACTATGTTCATAGCAGTATTATTCATAATAGCAAGAACCTGGAAACAACCTAGATGCCCCTCAACTGAAGAATGGATTAACAAACTGTGGTACATCTACACAATGGAGTACTACTCAGCAGTAAGAAAATGTGGTATCCTAAAATTTACAGGCAAATGGATGGATTTGGAGAATATCCTCCTGAGTGAGGTATCACAAACCCAGAAAGATAAGCAGGAAATGTACTCACTCATTGGTGGACTTTAAACAAAAATCAAAGCATGTCCAAGCTGCAAACCACAACCACTGAACAGCTTGGGATCTGAAGCACCTTGGACTGGCACCTTGGAGCCCATTCCCTCCAGAGGAACACCTGACCCAGTCTTGATGTTGGGGTGAGGAAAGCGGATCTGTCTGGAGTGGACGCTGAACTAAGTCACCTTAGGACCTTGGGAACTCCTGCCCTTGCTGGGGAGGAGATAAAGAGATTGTGGAGAAGAGTGACTGGGAGGGGCAGGAAGGGGAGGGGAGTTTGAACAAGGGATACATGGATAAAAAATGAAACTTAATCATAATAAATAAATAAAAAGAATATTTAAAAAAATGGAGTTCTCTAGTGGTACAGCTGTACCAATGAATCATATGTAGACAGAATAAACTGTAACACATTCAGAAAGAAAGTGACCAGAATTGAGAGCAGACTCAAAATCTTATCCTTTGCCAATTAGTTCAAGGAATGGAGACACTGAACATGAAGGAAAGAACACTCGTGCAATTGCTGTTTTGAAATATTGAAAGAACCTTTGAATAGAGAAAGCTGAGATTCAAGTTCAGAACTGTAATTCCCTGGTAGAGCACAGCAGGAAATAGGTTTAGCATAAACACGAGACACAGCATTGTATTTACTACTGCTAACTATATATGGGATGCATCTCTTCAGAAAGGAGTATGGCACAGGCTGCTCACTGTAGGTGATGTAGCCCTAGAGGAGTATCAGAAACATGCCTGGCAAGGAACAGTTCAGATATTTCAATCTGGAGGGGCTTTGGCTTTATCTTTTTACTGCTAGCCATTGGCAATTGAATAAATTCATGTGCAGTCTGTGAAGAGTCTGTTACTTTGCAAAGAAAAGCATGAGCTGGACCAGGTCTTGTCTGCACACCAAAACAAAATTAGGGATTCTGTGGTTTGAGTCCAAATCTAAAAACTAATCTCAGACCCACTGGTCAATGGAAGAAATTCCAAGACTTGAAAAAAGAATAAATGCCTAGAGAGGGGCTGACAATACTTTCTGATCCAGGGCCAGTAGTATTTCAGGAGCTGCAGGCCATTCATTCTCTCATGCAAATACAGCTCTTCCACTGCTGAGCATAAAGCAGACAGAGGGAACACATAAAAGAACAGCCCTGTACTAGAATAATTTCCATGGTACCACTGAAATCTGAATTGTGTGTATGCTTATATGTTACAAAATAATCTTTAGACTTTTAAATATTTTAAATGTAAGACAAAATATCTGATGTTCTAATTTATATAGAGTAGAGGGCCACAGTGTGCCAATTTCTGGACAAAGATAAGGGAACCATCATGGTGATAAAAGACTAATAAAAATGAGCATCTTCATAGCACAGCCTAAGCCCTCCAGACCCTTTGTACCCATAACTGGCCCTGCTAGGCACTTCTCACCATAGAATGCCCTAGTGCTACAGAATCACTAGCTAGCATTTAATCCCAAAATCCTAGTTTGTAGTTGTATTATCTTTTTTTCTTGCACATCTCTAATTGTTTAATTAGCTTTACTATTTCTCTTGTCCAAATTATTAAGATTGTTCTTTGCTGTGAAAGTACATTTGAGGATCAAAGAAAAGATATTGACATTCATGATTGGTTGGCAGAGGACAAGCAAATGACCCCAGTGCAGTAAATGCAAAAATCTACATGAGACTTGTCTAGTACAATACATCTCAAAACCAAGCTGGAGTAGTTTGAATAAAAATGCTCCTCATGGGCTCATTGGGAGTGGTGTGATTTAAAAGTATCAGGATGTATGGCCTTACTGGAGGAGGTGTGCCACTGGGGGTGGACTTTGAGGCTTCAGAAGCTCAGGCAAGTGTCAGTGGCTCATTCTGTCTTCCTGTTGCCTACTGTTCTGGGTATAAAACTGTCAGCTACCTCTCCAGCACTGTCTACCTGCACGCTGTCATGTTTCCTGCTGCAAAAATAACAGACTACAACTCTAACTTGCAAGCCAGCCCCAATTAAATAATTTCCTTTATAAGAGTTGCCAAGGCCATGGCATCTCTTCATAGCAACAAAGCCCTAATAAAGACAGGTGTTCAGGTTTTCTCTCCACGCGGACGCTACACCTTACCTGAAAGGTGTTCCCTTCAGGATCCAGGACCTCACAGATTACCTCTGAGGTATGTTTCATGATGTACCTACTGGCTCTCAGCTGCTCACGCTTCTGGAAAGGATGGTAGATGCTAGTGCTCGATTCATGGCAGTATGTAGCTGAACAGTCTCTGTCAATATAAAGGCAGCCTGTGTTTGGGGGTAACACCTAGAAGGAGAAAGAAAAAAAGATATGAAATTTTCTTGTGCAATCTAAGGGATTTGAAAGATGTTTTCAGGACAAAATTATTGCATAAGAAATAATGTTGTAGTGGGATTATATGTTACAATTTAAATATTTGTCCCACCTATGGGTTGAATAAAAGCTGATTGGCCAAAGGCAAACAGGAAGCATGGGTAGGGCTACAAGGCTAAGAAAACTCAGGAACATCTCAGAGCAGAGACAGATGCCAGGCACAGATGTCAGACAGAGGTGCCAGAGAGCCACAGACACAATGAGGAGATGCAGCAGACACAGAGGAAAGAAGCTGAAATGCTGCTCTGAGAAAAGGTACTGAGTCTCACAGCCAAACAGGATAAGAAAGATGGGTTAGTTTAAGACTAAAGAGCTAGCAAGTTATATGCCTGGGCCTTAGGCCAAACAGGATAAAATAATATAAGCATGTGTGTGATTATTTGATGTTAAGTGGGGCTGAGAGTGGGACTGAACCTCTGGTCTAGGCCCAGAAAGTCTGGGCCAGAACCTAATACAACCTAATGTAATGTTTTGGAGGAACTGCTTGCCAAAGGGGCAAACAGAAGATCTAGTTTCTTGGCTACATCTTCACATTTTTCCTTTCCATTTTCATTTGTTTTCTGTATTTGTCTTGTGCTCTCTTACTTCAGACTTCCTTCATTTTTACTGAGGTAAGTATATGAGGCTCCATGTAAAATGTTTGGTGCCTATTGCTTTTTGTGACAAGACACGTCTTTAAAAGAGATAAATTCTCTTCAGAGCATTGGTAAGCCTTAGCCCTGCTGGTGGCTGACCTAGCCGAGTGGTAGCATTGATGTAATGAGTTTTAGTTCCTTCTTTGAATTATAATTCATGTGCTGTAAATTTATCCCCTAGAAGTATAGTATTTGGTAATGTTTTAGTATATCTAAGAACTTGTGCAAATGTTTATACATGATTCTAGAATATTTACATCGTTTTTTTCCACAAAGAAACCTCAGGCTCATTAGCAGTAACTGTATCATCCCTGTACCTAATCCTCAGTGGCCAGTACTTCATCATCTCCATGAGTTTTTCTATTCTAGGCTTCCCATACAAGTCAAAGTATCACTAAGGAACTTCTTTCTCTTGGAATAAGAGTTGCAAGATGCAGCAGTTTGTAGCATGCAGCTCCTTCCACTTTCCAGGACACTGAGACCAGTCAACATGCCAGCATTCCCATACCTCTGGATGAAGACCCCCAGGCAATTAACAACCGCTGAGAGAGAGAGTCAGTCTTCTTTAGGGATAATGCTCATAGGTTAGCCATTCCCAAATGATTATCTCTAAATATATGTATACATACAAGCAACACTAAACAGACTCAGTGACTATATACGTTTATTTATACATATATACATAAATTTATACACATATAAATTTATATATACATTTGTATGAATTTATGTAATAATAATGATTTAAAAAGAAGGAGTCATGAATTTGAGAGGGGGAAATAGAAGGAGTTTAAAGAGGGACAGGGAAGGGGAGAAATAATGTAAACACAGTACTGATGTATACAATTCTAACAAAAATTAATTAAAAATCTGCCTTCTCTTAGTTCTATAGGATCAATCACACAGGCCCTGTGTGAGCTTGGTGTGTTTTTAATGGAGAGAAGGGAAGGCTCTTCCATGCATGGCCAACATTCTAAAAGGAACTCCTGTCTTCTTAGGAATATGACAGCTTTGGGATGCCAGGAAGTTCACCCTACCAACACTTGTGATTGTCATTTAGGTAAGGCAACCTTTGGTGTCATCTTCAAGAGACCAACTACCTGACTCCTGACTTCTGGAAAAACACTGTATTCATCAAGTCTCCTTATCAGGAATTCACTGGCCATCTTGGGAAAAGCCACACTACAGAGTCCATTTAAAGGACCCAGACTCCAGCTGTAACTACCATATAGACTTTTTATACCAGAAAAATTAAGTGAATTAAATCTGCTTAAAAAATGAATCTTATGCTTTAGGTGCCGTTGTTATGAACATCCACACTGTATTTTCTTTCATCTCTCTCTTCAGCACTCACTTTGCCCCACAGCCATCTACACTGGATGAAGAGGTGAAAATATATTCATTCACCAGGGAGATGGGAAGAATACACCAGTTCAGCTACTGTCACAGTGATGGCCATGCATCCATCACTCCTGGCTTTCAGTTCTCAGCCTCTTGTAACATGGTGTATGTTATTTTAGTTCATGCAATCTCTGATGACAGCAGCATGCTGTGTTTAATAGAACCATCAGTGAGATTAGACAGGGTGTGTTGCCATGTTCTTCCTTTACTTTTAAAGGACAAAGCTCTGGAAAACAGAGCTGGAGGGAGCTGCAGAGAACTGGAAAGCCGAGCTCAAGTGAGCCTTAGCGAAGATGGAAGAAGCCCGGACTAAGGAAACTTTGGCGACTCCAACAATGGAAACCCTGAGCCTTACTGAGTCTGGGATCTCAACAGGATTGTCGGGTGCAGAGGGATCCTCAGGTTGCTGTGAATCACTGCCCAGGTTCACCTGGGTAAGGCACCTAGACCTAGAAAAAGAGTTGTCAATGCCATACCCAAAGGAAGAGACTTGCCTGGCCGAATTATGGAGAATGGAAGCAGAAGCCATTGAAGTCAGATTCCCTTCCCTCAGAATGCAGGGCTGGAAGGGCCCAGAGTACTCTCCTAGAACCTACAACAAATGTTTGATGCTGAGCCCCTTCAACTCCTTAGAGGACAGCAGGAATGAAATCCTGAGGCGAAGTCGAGAAGCACGGATCAATAGAAGGATACAGAGATGGCAAAAATACTGCAGGTGCAGTGGGTGCTGCCAAACAGCTTTTCCCAGGCCAGTGAGGTCCTCCCAAAACACCAACACCAACCCTGACTCCGACCTGGGAGAAGCTCTGGAAGGCTTGAAGAAGCTCCAACTCTCTCTCAACTGGGTATCATCAAAACCCAGATGATCTTAGGAAGGATTTGGAATCCTTTGAAAAGCTCCAACCATCTCCTGGGTGCCAAAACTCAGGAGACACATGACAAGATATCTGAGAATGTCTCATGGTTTGGATTTCAGCTCACTTAGGCATCTGAAGATATAACTTTTATCATCTTTTCTTTTTGACCCCCCTTTCAGGGAGTTTCATTTACCACCTTGTCTTAGCAGGTGGCCCTTTTAAAATTGTATCGAGCCTGCTTGTTGGGTGAGGGTAGCTGGGCTTTCCTGTCCATCTATGATTGATAATAATAAAGGTTTTCGTAGAAATTAAAAAAAAAAAAAAAAGGACAAAGCTCTGTTTCATCTGGGCAAACTGCCCTCCCGGGAGCAAACAGACGGCCTGATTCCTCGGTTCTGCTGGGGTCTTAGGAGTGGGCTGGAGTCAAGAGGTGGCAGGAGATGAAGAGAGACAGATAGGTGTAGGTTGGGTCATTGGAGTGATTCTGACCCCAGTGTGCAGCACGGGGATCTTCTTAGTCTAACCTTGACTCAACTCTACTAACTTCCTGCAACAATCAGGACAATGCATTCCTCGAATGGATTGAAAAGATGAAAAGAAAAAACTGTGAGAAGTGGATCAAGTGATGATGAAAGCAACAGCAGGTGTCATTGCAGAAATCCCCATCATCCATCATCCCAGAAGGGTGTTTTCTGTTAGCAGCAGGACACTTACATTTGTCAGGATTCATTTTCCAGATGGACCTACCTGGTATGATCCCTGTGGCTTTGCAATAATAGATGTTCCATCCCCAAAGGTGGCGCAGCAGCTACTGTCCTCACAGTTGGTGATAACAGTGGCATAGTGTGTGTTTTCTATCCGCATACACTTCACCTGTCTGGTGACAGTCCCTGGACCTTCAGCTACAAGTAAAATGCAAGGAAAGGAGATTTGGTGGGGAACACACAGTGACAATCAGCCTCAGGCTGTTTCCTGGCTGTATGGATTCCTCATGGAAAAAAGACCTGGGTGCTATCCACAGGGTTGGAGTGTGGCTTGATATCCTTGACAGTTCAGAATATTTCTAGAATCTACCTTCATATATGATTTAGCATACTGTCTTATTAAGTATATGGTTAGCATTCTTTTTATTTTAAAAGTGGAAGCATGTAATTTTTCAAATTAAAAATTAAAACTCATAAGATACATTCACAAATGAAAATTGACACTTGTTCCTATTTTGTTGTGTTGTTTCAAATTTATATGTATATTAAGGAAGATTGCCTGAAAACTCTAAGTTTTCTCATATGCCTAAGTTATTCTCCTGTTACAAGTCATTTTTATAGCTTTATATAAGTATGTGTTAAGAACAAACAACACATACATAAAAATCATATACAAATCTATCAAATTATATAATTACCATATCATTTCATACCTGTGTTTTTTCAAACATTGTTTTGAGATCTCTAACAATTTTTTGTTTTTGAGAGAGGGTTTCATTATGTAGTACAAACTGGTTTTTACCTCTTGATCCTCTTGATGACAGGCCTGTGTCACCAAGTTTGGAGTCTCTAGAAATCGTGTGTGTGTGTGTGTACCCTGTGTTTATACATGTAATATGTTTATGTATAGTGTATTTGTATTAAGTATGTGTGCTTGTATTAAGTGTGTGATTGTTTTAGTGTATATTTAGTGTGTGTGCACATTTGTAATTGGTGTATGTATGCAATTCTTTATCATCATGAAATAGTTTTCCTTTTAGAAATATAGTATAGTATAGTTTTCCATTCTATCGCTGATAAACATTTATATTTTATCCAATATTTCAATGATGTGCCATTGAAATATTGAAAATAAAATGCATGTACCTGTTTCACTAAGGGTATCTATATAAATAAAGCTCAAAATTAACGTTTTATACGATATAGTTGTTATAAGGAAGGTGGAGAAGTGAGGGTCTTTTAGGCAAGATAGGTAAGATTTACTGTAATAGTATTGTATTACACAGCAGAAATATTCCAAAAGAGTAGTTCTTATGTGTACTTATTATATACAAGTTAATACTATAAGGTAATAGAGTTAATTTTCCTGATTGATCATTTTACTATTGCCTCAGTTAGGCTCTATTGCTATGAAGAGACACCATGATTACAGCAACTCTAATAAAGGAAAACATTAATTGGGGCTCACTTACAGTTTCAGAGGTTCAGTCCATTATCATCATGGGGGGGAGCATGGCAGCCTAGAGGCAGATATGGTACTGGCTACATCTTGATTAGGAGGCACAGGAAACAGACTGAAACACTGGGTGGTATCTTGAGCAAGAGAGACCTCAAAGCCTGTCCCCACAGTCACATACTTCTTCCAACAAGGCCATACCTACTTCAACAAAGCCACACCTTCTAATAGTACCATCCCCTTTGAGGGCCATGTTCTTTCAAACATCCACATTCCACTCCTTGGCCCCCAAAGGATTGTAACCATATTGTAATGTAAAAATGCTTTCAGTCCATCTTCAGAAGTCTCCATAGTTTATCATAGTCTCAAACTTGTTTCAAAGTCCAAAGCCTCTTCAAAGACTTGTGATAATCTCTTAACTATAGTACCCTGTATATTAAAATAAAAAAGAAAAAAGCAGACCACATACTTCCAACATATAATGAGATAGGATATACATTAGTGTTCCAAAATGCAGGGAAGGAGCAGAGTGAGAAAATACTGAACTAAAGCAAGTCCAAAAATCCAGTTGGGAAAACACCAAACTCTGCATCTTCATGTCTGATATCAAAATGGTCTTCAGATTTCTTATGTGTTCAGTTTTGCTGGCTGCATTACACTTCTTTCTCTTGGGCTGGTTCTTCTCTTTGGTTATCAGCTTTCCTTGGTAGGAACCCCATAGCTCTGACATCTCCAACATATTGGGGTCTCCAAAGCAATCCAGACTTCAAGATCACAGCTTTACATAATTGTCTCTCTAGGCCTCCATTCAGGGACACCTCTGAGACATGCCCTGCCTCAGCAGCTCTCCTTAGGCACAGACACAAATTTCATAACGCATTTCTTCTATTCTTAACTCTAAAACCATGTGGCCAAAGCTTCCAAGTTCTGCTGCTTACTGGGGCTGCAAAAAGCACCCCCCCCATTCAGTTACATCTTCACCAGCTCTCTGTCCTTTGCTGCTTGAGCTTGGCTGTCCTGAAACTGGATCTCTAAACCAGACTGGTCTCAAACTCAGAGAACTCTTAGTCTCTGCCTTTCCAGTGCTGGAATTAGAGGTGTGTACCACCACACCTGGCTGTAGGCTTTTCTTTGGTTCCTTTTCACAAACTGAAATTTAGCTGGGTGAGATCTTACCCTCAGGCCACCACTCCCTATATTCCATTTCTTAATCCATTTATCTCCTTTAACATAGGATTTAGCTCCACTCTACTTCCCAGTGCTCTTTTTCTCCTCAAAATTTACATCTTGTAATTTACCCTGCTCATTTTGCTCCTTTTTATTATAAATCTTCATTAGAGTTAACACTACTATCTACATGATTAATTAATGCAGTTAATGGAATTAATTCAAACTTTCTACTTTAACTTCAGGCAGACTCTTCAGACAAAGGCAAAAGGCAGCCACTTTCCTCATCAAAATATCACAGAAAAGATCTCTAGGCAAAATACTAACATTCTTTTCCTCTGAAACCTCTTCAGTGAGCCCCTGACAGTTCAAATAACTCTTAGCACTACTCTTTCATGTGCCTACTAGTATGTCCCCACTAAGCAGTGCTTAAAGCATTCCACTGGTTTCTTAAACCAAAGTACCAAAGTCCAAATTCTTCCAAATAAAATCATGGGCAGGCCCATCACAGCAATACTCCACTCCTGGAACCAACTTCAGTCTTAGGGTTTCTCTTTCTGTGAGGAGACATCATGACCATAGCAACTCTTATAAAAGGAAACCATTTAGTTGGGGTGGCTCACTTACAGTTTCAGAGGTTCACTACATTATCATCATGCCAGGCAGCATGGCACCATGCAAGCAGACATGGTGCTGGCTGCATCTTGATCATAAGGCAACAGGAAGTGGACTGAGAAGTAGTATCTTGAACAAAAGAGACCTAAAAACCTGTCTCCAAAGTGACATACTTCCTCCAACAAAGCCACTCTTCCTAATGGTGTCACTTCCTTTGGTGGTCATTTTCTTTCAAACCACCACACCATATATCAGCATATGTTAAAACATTGAGTTGTTGTATACCTTAAATGCACTGTAAAGAAAACCACTCTGGCATTAAAGAGAAAAAGCTTGGGAATAGCTTGGATTTGTAAACACTCCTTAAATTTAGACTAGGCTGAATGGTACCCTCCCAGATTCTTTGAGTAGGCTCCAATTAATTGGCAGCTGTGGCTTCCTTTTTCATCTATATTTTCTGACAATGAGATGCTCAACTGTGAAGGAAGACCTGTCCAAGCTCACCTACCTATGTAAACAGAATGCGCTAAGGATTGAAAAGACAGACTTGGAGTCAACATGAAGGATGGATGAGTACTGATGATCACTAGCTTTTAGTTGCCAGTTTTGGCCCTAGGTTCTTATTGATTAACCAGCTACAGCTGTGGCAATCCCTGTCTCTACTGGGAACATAGACCATAACAAGAAGTACTAATGTACTTCCTGTTAACTGCAGCCATAGGTCACAACAGTCAAGCTTAAGAATCAATCAAGTATCCATTATGAGTGAAGAAAATGTGACAAAGATATTCTTGATGGAATACTAGTCAGCTTTAAAGAAAAAGGACCTCCTGTCATTTGTGATAAAACTGAGCATCATTATTTTGAGTAAGACAGGACTAGGGAGACAAATGCTACACAATCACACACACACATCACATGCATATAGCACACATATGATCCACACCACATGCCTGCACATACATCCATGCACACCCATGCACACATATATACACACATGTAATCATATGTTAACATGCATGTCTACATACACATACAGACACACATATGCAGACATACCACATACATACATGTACACACCATACACACACACACACACACAGAATTTTAAAAAGCTGAATTCATGAAAGTAGAAAGTAAAATGATAGTTATTAGTTATGGGAGCTGGAAATATATTTGTCAGATGTTATAAAGTTTCCATTACAGAGGAAAAATAGCTTCAAGATATCTAAAAGGGCATAACTAAAGTAAATATAATAATATATAACAAGTGAAAACTTATAAGTGTAGGTTTTGAGAGTTCTCAACTCAAAACATGATATGTTTGAGGTAACTTGCTTAACTATTGCACAACATATAAATACTTCAAAATATGTTGTATATGATAAAGAGGTACCTTTTCTACAATTAAATAAAGGCACCAAGATAAACATCGTGACCATCACCATCATCATCACAATGAGGATCAAAGGGCTCTTCCTGAACTGCATGGGTATTCTGTGGTTGGCTCACTTATTTTTATAATCTGTTTTGATACTGAGCATTCTACTCATTTCATGCTAAATAACTGTAAAATTCTATTGTTGTTGTCTCAAAAAATAAACTCACTTGTTTCTTCATCATCCGGAGGAATAATATGATCTTCATAAACCTGATAAAAGGTTGTGATTCTGGTACCATCAGCATGATCCACAATCCGGGTTCCATCCTTCTTCTCCACAATGGTCACCTTGTCTTCTCGATTAGTCATGACCTAAATGGGAGGAGTAGAGCATTACCTTCAGGCGGATGGCTGGACCTCAGGGAGCTTATTTTTAAGCATAGTGAATACGAAGATTTTGTTATCTACTTGATCTACTACTTTCAATGATTCCTGAGATAGATAGGACTCTCTATTGTATAAATGAAAGAAATTACAGATGTTCTTACAGAAGAAAAAAAATGCCAAAGTCACTCAAGAATTAAGTGACAGGGAACATTTTAATATATAAAAGATAGAGAATCAGAACTGAGTCAATAGAGGTCAGTCTGGGAAACAGTTCATAGGATCTGTTTCCTTGGAAACTACTGAGATGAGACAAATGGGGCACAGGCAGGCTACCCTTGTGTTGTGGAACTCCTGCTCTGAAGGACCACCCTGGACAGGTGAACTGCATGTTGACTATTAGCACAGTGATGGAGACTGGAGGGGAGAGGTTGTAGCTCCTTCTAGCCAAGGTGACCCACATCTAGATAGCTTCATTTGCCTGCCAAGGTAACACACATTTATATAGACTTTTATTTGCCTGCCATACATGCTCAGAATACTATGCATATGGGTTGCTGTTAGTGTCCTAGCCTAGTAGAATAGAATACCAATTGTACTGTGCTTCCTGGCCTGAATCTTTCCTTAAAGCTGAGTAAATATAATCATGGGTGAAAGACTGTTCTGTTCTGTTAGTTTGAACACAGGTTCAAGTGGAATGTCTTCTCATAGGAAATGGAGAAGGTCTAGGCAGAGTACTAGCAACTTTCTCTTCTCTGTGAATAATATATGTCAAGAGGCAAATTAAGGGAGGAAGCTTCCTTGGGTTCATGTTTGACAGGAAACAGTCTGTAATAGCAGGGCAGGCATGGTAGTGGGCTGATGTTAATACTGTGTCTCTAGCAGGAAGTAGAAGAGACAAGTGATGGTGCTCATCTGGCTGATTTGCTCCTCTTTTCTCTGCATAAATCACTCTAGACATCCAGCTCATGCTTAGGGTGGATCTTCTTTCACCCTCAAGACATACCTAGAGCTATGTGCCTCAGACAATTTAAATGTAGTCTAGTTGACTATGAAGATTAGCCAGCACAGAAGGTAAATGGTTTAATGAATGGCCTCAGACAGAAAGACAACAGGTTAACTTTCTATCTCCTGTCAGGTTTATTGCAGCTGAAGTTAAAGGAATTTACAGAGTGCTGAGTGCAGGGTATGTACTATGATGTGTGCTAAGGTGAACTGGCACAGGATTCCTTACTCTATAGAACTAGAGGTCACTAGTAGGATGACGTTTTAGGGGTCCTGGGTTCTGTGGTTGTCCTGTTTGGCTTAGTTCACCGCCTAAGGAAATGGTTCTGTGGCTTGAAAAAAGCATATGGAGAGACAGAGTAGTGGGCAGGTGATGGGGTTCTTGGGGGCCTACAGACATAGTGGGAGAGACTTCAGATTTTATCCCAAGTGGAAGGAAACAACACTGAGGAGGTTTAAGACACATAGACTGGAGTAGGAATCATGAAACAGTCAACTGATCCTAGCAATTTCTTCAGTCTGTAAGAACAATCAAAGCTTTGTAGATTGTAGCTAACCACTGACCAGCTGTTGTCAACTGACAGTATCTCCCCCAAATTCATATGCTGAAATCCCAGCCTCCAAGGTAGGACCACTAGGAATTCAGGCTTTTGAGAAATGACATGCTCATGGGGCTAGAGTCCTCTTAAATTAGATTAGTAACCTTATAAAAGGTACCCAGGAGAACAATCTCTTTCCATTGTGTGAAGCTGCAATGAACAGGCAGTTTGTAACCTAGAGTGATGTGCTCAGGCCAGAGAGGTTATTCACTCCTATTTGAAGGATCTAGCCTTCAGAGTTTCCAAAAATAAATTTCTGTTGTATATAAGCTTCCCAGGTTCTGGCATTTTGTTATAGCAACCCAATTGGACTAAAGCTCTGGTAAAGTTTGTAAACCCTGTGCATGTGTTATGCACAGAGTGGCGTAAGCTGTGTTATGTGGTCCAGAACTTCCTTCAAGAGAAGACTCCCAACATGTGGAGTGCAGTCAGCAAACTGATGCCAGCTTCAGACTCATTTAACACTTTCCAAAAGACGAGGATGAGGGCTGGAGAGATGGCTCAGCGGTTAAGAGCACCGTCTGCTCTTCCAGAGGACCCAGGTTCGATTCCCAGCACCCACATGGCAGCTAACAACTGTCTGTAGGTCCAGACAAACACCAAGGCAAATAAATAAATAAATAAATAAATAAATAAATAAATAAATAAAGTTTAAAAATAAAAAAACAAAAGACGAGGACCTTGTCTTAGATTCATCCTGTGTCTGGGTAGCTGTTTCCATGGACCAAATGGGTCAGAGTTGCATTGGTCTAGTCACTTCTCCCAGATTTGAGATATCAGGAGGTCATTGATGAGTTAATTACAACTTTGTTGGGTCTGTACTACAATTCAGTCATTTTTCTCCTCCCTTCTTTGAAGATATGGCATCCCTAAGAAATATTATATATCCCAAACTCCATCTCAGTATTTATTTGGATATTCCAACTTGCAGATGCTGGTCTGTAGATTATATAATGCATATCCAATAATTAGGCACTCTTAAATTTCTATATGTATGTTGTCTGAACTATAGGGGACATGAGGTTTAGGCCAGTGGTCTGCATTCTATATTATGTAGGTTTTTCTAGGCCTTCTGGGAACAGATGACTGTCATATACCATCATGATAAGCAGAAATTTTAACTTAGGATAAAAATGTATGCTGAGCACTATTTTAGGCTCTTGTTATATCACTGATAATCTTAGGCATGAATGGATAATGAGAAATACAGCTGGATGATGAACTTTGAAAAGAGACTGTCATAGTTCAAATTCTGGTACCACCAATGGCTGGGTGACTACTTTTATGGCATTTGTTTATTGCTTGCTCTTCCTGTCGAATAAGATCCTCTATATAGTTACTCATTAACGTCAATTATTTTAGTTATTCAATGTGTGATTCTTTGAAGGCACAGATCATGAACAAATTTTGCTCACTCACTACAGAGGGGTATAGAGAAGTAAGAGAAGGAGCTATAGCCTCTCATTCCCAGAGATAAAACAAGTATACAAATACATTTAACATAAAGAGATATGACATTAATCACATTTATCTTTAGGTAGTATAAAAAAAATTCATGAGGTGGTCAACAGTGCAGTACACTACAGAAGCTAGGGCCGAAGTTCAAGTTAAAAGCCAGCCTGGGTTACACAGCAAGGCTGTCTTAACAACAACAACAACAACAACAACAACAATTAGTTGTTTAAATAAATAAATGCAAGAAAGAAAAAGAACAAAAACATCTATAACCAAATTTATGATCTGAACTTCAGTTCAAAAGCCAGTATTTTGTTCTAACATGGTTTCATGTATACACACACACACACACACACTTCAGAAAACAGTATGCTTGCCACTACACTACACAGTGATTTTAGATAGGGTACAATGGGCCCACCAATCCACCCGTCCATCTATATGCCTTCCTGACTACCTATCTATCTGCCTACCTATGCACTCACCCACCTACACATCTACACATCTACCACCTAACAAATATTTGAAAGTTACAATTTGCCACTCATTCTTTTACCCATTGTTTGGGGACTCTAATGAAGTGACTTAGACATTTTTGTCTAATGGTTTAGACAGTTTTGTGACGTGCACTAGTTTGTCATACCGTTCCATTGATGGGATCTGTAGCCTGAAAGGATAAAAATGGTTTCAAATTTGCAATTTTCTGTAGTCCTTTGGTGCCAATCCTATTCCCATCAGGTGTCGTCGTAAACCAGGTGCCAGCATGGGAATCCATAGCAGTTACTGTCTGAGCCACCTCTGGGAGAGCATCATGGGTTTCATTTTTATGTGCCATTGATGTTTGATTCTTGTGACCTTTTCCTGTGGACGTTCAAGGACAATTAGACAGAGCGATGTAACTGTGACACTTTCATAAAGTGTTCATTAAGTCCCGACATAGCATAGAATTACTTAGAAACTGGCATAGAAAAACCAAAGCTTTTATCAATTATATTACTTTTCAAAAGAGAAACCATCAATTATATTGCTTTTCAACAGAGAAAGTTAGGTTACAAGTAGATTGGTTTGGGGACTGAACCTTAGCTGAATTGTCGCCTTTCTCCAGAAAGACACACATACATGCAACTCACTGCCGGGGAACAAAATCAATTCTGTTTATTTCTGTACAGTTTTATCCTTCTTTATTTATCCCTGAATCCAAGGTTGTGTAGCTCATATTCCACTTTTTGATGCCTCACTTTTCTCTTGCATATCATATCTAGCCCTCACTGCCTTCTAGACTTTTAATCTCTTCTACTTTGTCTGTTCTCAATCTGGAAATTCTCATTAGCCAGGCATATCCTTGGTTTCTCATTAGCAGGAATGACTCTCTCCAGCTGAATCACTTCATCAACAACCATCAGATGGATGCTTCCATTTCCATTCCTGCTCCTCAACATCTGGGGGAACATGTGTAGAGTCATAGATATCCTCTTGGGACTCTGTAACCAATGTCCCAATTTCTCTATCCCGGTAGATTTTTACTTTTCTAAGAAAACTCATAAATCAGACTTTCTGGCATCATCAAGCCTCTGTGATGAGATTAACACAGACTTAGAAATACATTGCAAACAGAAAGTAAAGAATTGTTAATTCTGGGAAGAGTGTCTAGGTACAGAACAAAAAGTGTCCAGTACACAGATCTCAGGGACTCAAGACTGGGAAGAACTAAAAAGAGACATTCGGTAAGTTCACCCTTCTTCTGCCCTAGAATTTTTTTGTGACTTGTTAATATTGCTGGAACAGCATCAGGGAGGAACATGGTGACAGCCGCAGAACATTCATAGACACTCCCAAAGAGGGAGCAGATATCTGGTGTTGTGTTTTCTCTACTCCTTTTTTCCTCTCTTCCTCTGCCTTGTTCTCTTATTTTCTTGTCAACAGCAGTGGAAAAGTCATGCCAACAAGAGAACACAAGAAAGATAATGAAATGGGGGAGGGGGTGAAGACATGTGCATATGTGCAGATGCCCTTAAGAAATTTATTAGTCAGGGGATAAATGTTGTTTGAGAGAAGAAACTGGAGAGGGAGGCATGAGTTCAGTAAAGTGTGTCTTTATGTTATGGCATGTTACAGACCTTGGAATTTCCTACAGAAAACATTTACAAGGGATTGTGACATTGTCAAAAGGTAAGTTGAGTACTTTTGGCAGGAATACGGAAAATTAGTCATAAAGAAAGTATGAACAATGGTCAGAAAATATTAGAGAAGTAGAGATTACAGAAAGCAGTAGATATAAGTAAACACAATGCTGGTGCCCAATGAGGTGGGAAGATTGAGGTGTGAAGGATGAGACTGGATATGAGAGATGGAATCACACAAAGAAAGCATCACATGCAGATTCTGAAATCTGAAGTATCTACTGTCTTCTTTTATTAAGTGCACAGACAGACAAAGTGAAGAAGACTGGGCAGTGGTCAGACATAAGGAAAAGGAGGAACAGCTGATGTTCCATTTCCAGCAAGGTCACCAAGCAGACACTAAGAATTCCACAGAGACTAATGAAAACTACAAGAAATATTTATTAGATGGGAGTGTCTCTCAACTGAATGTTATAGTTAACATAAGGCAAGGATTGCATAAAGGTGAGGACCCAGGAAGTAAAGCTTGTCCTGCAGTGGGCTGTGCTGCGAGTCCTTCTCAAACTGGGGTGGCATAGGACTAAGGAAAGAATGGCCCTCATTCAAGCTGGTGCAGGGTCTCAGAAGCTGGAGACTGCAAAGAGCTGTTCTCAAAGAAAGGGTGAGCTATTTACATAGTAAATGCTTGCATTTTTCTACTGTCCTCAGCACTGTCAGACAAGTTTTCAGTGTTCAAATATGACGTTGAGGACAGAAGGCAAAAATATTTGAGTTGCCTAATCATGAGGAATGCTTATGTTCGTCTCTGTACAAAAATGACCATTGCTTAGTTGACTTTCTCAAACCCCTCAAAAATAATAATAATTTAATATTAGGGTTAAAATAGAAGCTGTGATATTTTTCTTCCTGAAGCAAAACTATCAAAGGAGATCATCTCTATTTGTATCAGTCCAAAGAATTTAGAGTTAAAGCAACAAGAAGTAAAAATGATCATGTGATTAAGCCAAAATGCACAGATGGTTAAACGCTGCATAGGAGAGTCGGTGGAAGAAGGCACAGGATCTGGCATGTGAGATTCCAGGTAGAGTGGGGCCAGAAGGTGTCAATAAGGAGAAGGCAGGTTATATTCAACCTCTGAGAAGCAACAGGGGCCACAGCAATAGCCTGCTATTGTTTGGGAGTCACTTGGACAACCCTGACCATGAACTCTAATGGAGGTCTCTCATAGCTGGTACTGGGGCTTTTGTTAGATAGTCTATTTATTACTCTTGTGGGAGCATTGTCATCCCAAGTGGTATAACTTTATTAAAACATAGATCATATGATTTTAGTTGAATATAAGTACTATGATTCTTTGAGTTTTTATCCCTTATCCTTGATGGTATTAGTTCACTCCCTGTCCTCTGTATTGACCTCCTTTCTTGCTCACCAGTTAGAGCCCTTTTCTCTGTTTTTCTTATTTCCATCTTTATATCACTTATTTCCTCTCCATTTCTTTTACTTTCAAGATTTCTGTTACTTCGGATCAAATACTCATCTGAAGATTTGGAGCTAGGAACGCTGGAAAGGAGCGAACATGTGGTACTTCATTTTCTATGTCTGAGTTATCTCACTCAATATTTTTCAGTTCCATCCATTTACCTGTACATTTCATGGAGGTATTGCTTATGGCACTGTATACTTGAGATGCAGGACATGGAAGATTTGAGCCGGATATAATCCAAAGGCCTTCTTCATGCACTCTAGCTTTTGTATTACCAGAAACCATTATTGAAGCTGCCAGGGGAGGGAATGAGTCATTGTCCTGTGCAGCAGTGATGTCTATGAGCTACAGCAATGACCAACATGGTGACTGACAGATATCTAAAGGTGCAATACTGCCATTCATATCTTGGCAGTAACCAACAACTGTGTAATTGGACTTAAGTCTTACTCAATAGGAGGAAAATTATGCCTGGTACCAGAAACCTACTCAATAATCATAGGCTAGTGAGGTCATGGATCTTAAAAGAGAACCTATCACCACCACTTTGCTTAATCAGTGCAATTCCTAATAACATTTTAAAACTTACTGTTATACCCACAGATCAGTATAGTTCTTACCCCACATCAAATCTTTTTTTAAAAAAAATATTTATTTTTATTTTATGTAAATTGGTGTCTTGCCTGCATGTATAACTGTGTAAGGGTATCAGATCTTGGAATTACAGACAGTTGTGAGCTGCCATGTGGTTGCTGGGAATTGAACTCAGGTCCTCTGGAAGAACAGTCAATGCTCTTAACCATTGAGCCATCTCTCCAGTCAAAATATATGTAGCCCAGGCTGGCCTTGAATTCGTGATCATCCTGCCTCTGCCTTCTTCAGCAAATCAAACTGGTGTGCAGCACCACAATTGGACAAATAATTTTTTTATAGCAAAGAGACCATTATAGAAAACCACCAGAGGTGATCAACAGATGGTGGAGAGTCCAGTCTCAATAAATATAGCTACAACACAACTCATGCACTTAAGGCACAGAAAACAGTATGGAAGAGTGGGAGAAAAATGGTAAGAGGCAAGAGACCAAGAAGTCTGTTTTTGATTTGTCTCCTAGAAACAATAGGCAAGCTATACTCATAATACGTCAGCCATATGGCTGCCTGACCAGGAACTGAATAATGATAAGAGAAATAGAAAGGCTAACTGGGAACGGGAAAACATAGTGGGACCTTATTCCTAGACAAGGAACTACAAACAACCAACGACTGTCATGGAAGGGAAAAACAACACTAATTGGTTGTTCAATACCAACTGGTCAGTTCTGAAATCATATATATATGCCATACTAGATGGACTCAGCAGGTTGAATGTATATACTTATACAATTATATAACACACATATATATGCAATAATCAAAAATAAGGGGGAACAAGGGGTTGAGATGGAGAAAGGGAAGGGGAAGTGATATAATTATATTTTAATTTTAAATTTTAATTAAAACAGAAGGCAGATAAAAAGAAACACTGCTAAAGCTCGAATCCCACATCAATTCTCACACCCTAATAGTGGTAGACTTCAATACCCAACTTTCACCCTTGGATAGGTCAACCAGACAAAGACTCAACAGAGAAATAAGGAGTCTAAAAGAGGTTATGATGCAAATGGATTTAATAGATATCTACAGAAGCTTCCACCCAACTGCAAAGGAATATACAAATAAAACAAAGGAAAATATAACAGCTGATTTGGTTTTAAAGCAGGTTTTCTTTGGGTAGCCCTGGCTGTCCTACAACTTACTCTGTAGATCAGGATGGCCTTGAAGCCCCTGCCTCCCCGGTGCTGGCATTAAAGGCATGAGCTACCACCAGCTGGCAGATTTTTATTTACTTATGTATTGTTTTAGGTATGAATGCTCTGTCTGCATGTATGCCTACAGGCTAGAAAAGGGAATCAGATCCCATTATAGACAATGTGGCTGCTGGGAATCGAACTCAGGACCTCTGGAAGTGTAGCCAGTGCTTGTAACCACTGAGTCATCTCTTCAGCCCCCTGATGTGAGGTTTTAATAGAAGATATAATATACTTTAGAAGATACCTCAAAGATAGACCTGAGCCAATTACTTAGACTGAAGCTGAATGTCCCAATTTTCATTGCCCCAGAAGTAATGAAAAAGAGGTCAAGGTCCTCTAAAATGTTAAGTGAGAATTACAAAAAATAGAGAAAAAAGAAATAGATGAAATAATATCTGATGAGATAATTATTGAGACACTTTCAACATCAATGAGAGACACTTATCTACAGATTTAAAATACTTAATGCATTCCCACTTGTATGAGTAAACAGAAACCCACAATAGTCAAATTATGTTTGAATTATTATAAAAAATGGAGAATGGTCAGAGGACAGACAGCCTTTAGAGCTGTGGAATTGGACTGACAACCATTTTAAATGAGTGTTGGGGGAGAACAATGCCAGTGTCAGTCTAGAATTACACACTCATTGAAACTGCCATTTGAGAATAAGGCCAGTATAATAAGCTTTTCAGGAAATGTCAGTTATATGATAATGAGTTAAAATCTCTAAAGACAAAAACTTTCAATTGTGGCTCTGACAACATTCACCTTTATGCTGCACATAAGAGACATGTTTAAACACATACCATAAGAAGAGGAATATGAGAATGGAGAAGTCTTATCGGTAACATTTCACAAAACAATGAATAGCAGAGTCACAAGAATCTAAGCAAAGAGGGGTGAGAAACTTCATAATCCCAATAGAAAGCAATGCCATCAAACGATGACAAGCTAAATTCACCACAAAGGTAGACAAAGATAGAATAATTTGAGAGTTGTATTTAAAATTATATTACCAAACTATTTGAAGGAAAACCTGACAGAATCATTAAAGAGACAATTTTCACTCACAAATAATGCAAGAGGACAAGGAACACAGCACTGAAGAGTTGCTGCCTTCCTTTCAGTATATGTGAACACTGCTGAATAAATTGGATAGGGGATTAAAAGTGTGCAAGGACATAAGATAAGGGCTGGGAGTTTTTCTACAAGCAAGGCTTCTTCTGATCTGTTTTGTGTAGTGTATGAGGTAATGACACCTCATATTTCTAAGCAGCTAAAAGGAATTTAAAAGTATTTCATGATGCATGGAAATGATATTGAATTCAAATTTTAATGTTCATAAATAGTTTTTATTGGGATGCAACAGATTCAAGGCTCATTGAGTTGTGTATTATAAAAAATTACTTTCATGCTCCAGAAGAATTGCTGAGTAATCGTGACAGAGAACACATGGCCTGTCATGATTTGCCATCTTGCCCTTTATCAAAAAGGTTGCTAAACTCAAGTGTATCTGGAAAACGCAACTAACAAGTTTTATATGATAAATATAAAGGGAACACTGTACCAAATAACTACATGGTGTATGCTGTTTTCAAGCAAAGATTTGAATTATTGATCATATATAAGGTTATAAAATATATTTTGACTATTAAGAATCAGTGATTAAAATAAACTAGGAACACTATAGAGATTTGAAAATAATTATAGAAAGAGATTTAAATAATTCAAAAATTTTGAAAGAAATTGTTACAATGGGCAAGATAGATAATGTTAAAACTAAAAATTAGTAATTATTGTGGAAGTTTCTATGACTAAACTCAATGAACACTATTAACTAATCAAACTCACTGTTAATCAAATAGTAACAAGATTCACTGATTAGTCATCAATCTGAATGACACTTAAAAATAGGCTTTGGCATTGTCATGAGTGTGAGGAATCATCTGTCTGCATATTTTGCTAGTAGAAAAGGTAGAAACACAAATTCTCAGGGCAGTCACTATTGACTGTTACTTAACACCACTACACCCCAACCCTCATAAGTCAGCCAGAAAACAAGGCACAAAATGTTGGTTCTTTGTTTTGGGAGACCTAGATCCCAGGCAGCCCCTGACATTCACAGGGAGGAGAATTAGGGCCAGAGTCGGGAGTCTTCTGAGAAGACACACTTTTAAATTCACTTTTTCCTTTATGTTATGGAAGTCGTTACATGAAAACCTCATGGGTACATCTGACAAGCTCTGTCTCATCCTGAAGGAAAGATCAATAGCATCCCGGGATGCTGACTCAGAATCTAGGAATTATCCTATTAACAACCCCCTAAGATACCACCTGAGACAGTACAGCTAATGTAAGAGGGTACAATGACATAGGAGACTGTTTGTTATGCATTGGAAATTGTGCATTATTTATTAAATGGAGGAAAAAGAAGTTCACGAAATACTAAACAATCCTGTGGAGGCAACTAAAATTCATATATACATATGTGTATGCATATAAATGAATAGATATGAATATATTAAAAAGATGAGCAGTATTATAATAATATTGAACATCTGTTAAGCATTGAAAACTATTAAGTTCAGCAAGTCAAGAAACTTCAATGGTCACCTTTTTTGGTAATGACTATCTCAGATGGTGCTGTTTCTGATTTGGGCTGAGAAGCTGAGTCCACCAAATCTCCATTATGGGGGCTTGCAGACAAATCAGGAGACACATAAACAGGACCTGAGTCAGGGCTGGTGCTCACAGCACCATCTGCAAAGAGAATCTGAAGGGGAAACAAGGTCTCAGAGGCCAAGGGGAGGCCAGTCCACAATGAATACTGTGGTCAATGTTTTTGGGCTCAAAATAATCTAAAGAAAGGCTGATGGCAGTCTTCCATGCCCGATACCAGGAGGCACCACCAATGATTTCATGTTTGAGCTCTGTCTTGTTCCTATTTCCTACCTTTTGTTGGATTCATATATTTTTCCATTCTTCACACTTATTCTATATAATTGGAAAATCATACAGACTACAATGTTCAAACAACCAAGGGTGTCTGCCATCTGTAAGTATCACAGCTACCCTTATGAGTACCCATATGCACAGCCTCCCTTCATGTGACAAGGAAGTCTTCCTCCCCTGTGACTCTTTCTTGTCTGATCCCTCCTGGCTCCCCAGGAGTTTTGCAGGATACCTGTGCAGTCCTAAGAAGCAATATGACACTTTCGTAGCATCAACCCAGATTGGCACTTGGTGGCCTGGATGAATTTGAAGTATGCTTTTGAGTGCTAGGAATGTTCCACCTGTCATATTCTAAATTATGTTCTCCTTCCATTCTCATCATTTTCTTCTGGAAATCCTAGGAAATCTTTCCAAACTCTCTACCCTCCTGACCACTTGGCCACTCACAATCACTTAATTTTATGAACTCTTGATTTTTTCCCGTGGAAGTTTTATATTTATTTTTAAATTACATTTCATTTGTTCACTCCCAATCTTCCCCCTTCCCTGCTCTGTGTATGCATGGTAGATATATGAAGACATATGTCAGCTTTCCAAAATCTCTTATTTCCTTCCAACATGTGAGTTCTGGAGATCAGACTGAGGTACTCAGAGATGCTGCCCTATCTCCCTGCTACCACAGCAGATACATTTTTTTTCTAAAAACATAGGAGGTTAACTTCTTGAGTATCTGTCTATATTATATTTTGTTCATTTAAATTTTATGTTTAAGTACTTACTGTTAGGTTAATTTAAATAAATACTGAATCTGTCATTTACTTTCTTAGGATTTTTTAGGTACCTGATCTTGTTTCACCTTGTGGTAAAATGCCTATCTAGAAAATTCCTTCCCTATTATTTTTGAAGGATGGGCCAAAACACGTGGTACCTGTGTTTATGGCTTCTGATTTTAAGGCTCTACAAAATGAGTTTATGTGCAGAACTACCCTGAGTTTTAGAGCTCCAGGTAAAGCTGTCTATTTGTGTTGCTCCTTTTGCTTCTGAGGTTTGCTCTCACACATATTTTAAACCTTGTCCTTATTTCTCCACTGGTCTGAACCTACCTGCCTAGCATTTTAAAAAAATTCTATAAATACTTCAGATACTAGTGACATAGTTTGTTGTTTTCTAGTACTGTTGGGAATTTAGTAATTTTCCCTAGTATTTTAAGGTGAGTTGAGAGGCATGCACACACACACACACACACACACACACACACACACACACACACACACACACACCATATATATTATTTTTATCCTGGCTTCATAGACAGCATCCCCTAACTACTTCTTTTCATTTGTCATTTATTTTCAGGTACCCTTGTATTTTATTTGTGCCTCCCATGTTCTGTAGCATTGCTCCTTACTCATATAGGCCAAATCCACTTGACTTTGCTGTGGGAAAGGTCACTTAAATACTATAAACCTGTGTGGATCCATCCAGCATATACTTGATAACGGTGCCCTGGCTAGTGATAACTCTTGATGCCTCCTGTTCCATGGGTGGCATTACTGCTTTATAGAATTCATAATGCTTCACCCTCTGAGGGTAGCTCTGACGGATCATGAGGTCCCAGGTGGGTTCTTCGTCTACCGCAGAGTGATCTTAAAAGACAAAAGAAAATGAAGCTATTGGTGAGTGAGCTGAGGCTGAGATTTTATCTTATTTCTTGTTTTTATTCTAGTATACTTATTTGAGAAATAGGGAAATGTTCTTCAGTTATGAGTGATAGCCCAGAAAACTATAGTGAATAAGGTTATTTCAATAACATAATAAGTAGTACATCTTTTCTAGCTATGTATATACTCTAGAGTCCAGAGTATGTCATGGCAAAATGATATGGGAGCAGAATTTCAGTGTCTTAGTGATTCCATTTTCTCTAATTGCACGCTACTCTGAGTTACGTTTTGCTCCATGGTAGACAGTATTCTCGTGTCCTCTAGTTGCTCAAAGCCACAGGACTGAGCAACCTCATTGAAACACAGCCCTGGAAGCAGCAAAGCTAATGGTAGGTGTTCCCAGCAAAGTGCAGGCTGGGACCTGCCAGCCTGTGCTCCATGGGGCAAGCTGGGAGCTACAGGCCAATGCATCTAGGAGGGACCGGCCACGCAGGGAAGCGTTACCCATCGTCCTTCAAAATTAATACAATCTTCCATCTCTAATCACATGCAGATCACCCCCAGTGTTCTGCTGCTCCCTGGCAATCAAGAAGAAAAGCACTTGATAAATTCTCCACCTCACCCACGCAAACAAACAAAAACCCAAAGTACTATGGGGTAGCTTTTCATCTGATGCAATACTATTTGTCAATTCTTGTTATTCCTTGAGATACAGCTGAAGTTACAGTGAACAGAATTAAGAGGCAATCTGCAGGATGGGAGAAAATCTTTATGGTATCTTGTCTAATGGAGGTTCAATTTCCAGATATATAGAAATAACTAAAAGAACAAATAATTCAACAAATGGGTAAATAAACTGAAAAGATACTTTCCAAATGAATAAATACAAAGACAAAGCTTATAAATACATAAAAAAAGAATCTTCAGCATGCTTGGCCACCAGGAAAATGCAAACAAAACCCACACTGAACTTCCTTCTGACCCTCACAAGAAGCCACCATTGAATAAAGGAGGGAAAAGAACCCTGTACACTGCTGTTGAACTCAGATTCAGTCCCAGATGTAGCTCTCACCAGGTTAACTAATAAAGTCTTTCTTGTAACTATTTATTCATCCAAATAAGTAAGAAGCCACGTTTAGAAGCAACAGAAGTAACAACCTATGTAAAAATGACGGGTCAAGAGAGGTTTCTCTGCTTACTGTGCACCCATCTCATTCTCATCACACTTCCTGCACTTGGCTTAAGTCAATGAACAAAGCATTGTATGTGTGGCCCTCGGCAGAGGCAGGAGGACAGGACCACAGGGCTGTGGTTACCATCACTAGACCAAGAATGACTCCCATCTCTGTTTCCTAAGAGTAAGGTGAGTCTGGGCACATTATTATTGCACCTCCAGAAGTCTCAACTTCTGTATTTTATAAAATGGTCCTGCATCATAAGATTTGTCCTTTTCCAGACATCTTAAGGACTTTGATAGTGCTTCACCATAGTAAGTGGTTGAAAATGATCATTATTGTTATGCTCCTTTTTGAAAAGGCTCATTATTTGAACCATTTGTTCATTATCAACAAGTGTAAATTGTAAAAAAATAAGACATAGTTTTCAATGGTGGGGATTTTCTGTGTGAGCTTTTTACCTGTCTCCATGCCCACTCCAGTTAACACTCACCTGTAGATTCTTGTCCAATGAAAGTCAGCAGGAGCCCATTTGGGCAAGATACATTTAGGTTTTGAAAGGTGGGAACATAAGGAGATTCCGGTACAACCACCTCTGGCTCTATTTCTTCCTGTACATGATTCTATACACAAATAAGAGCTAGTTATTTTCTATATAAGACACCTTTATTTTTCTCAAGTGAGGGTTTGTCAAACAATAAAACAATAAAGCTGTTAGTAAGTTAGTTGACTCTGCAACAGATTCTAAAAAAAGATACAAGAATATTCACTGTCATCAAACTTATACTCTGCTTGCTGGTTGGCACATAACCATATGTGACAGAGAATAGCATTAACTGTAACATTTTCCTGGAGAGAAGGCAGCATTAAAGATAACAGATGTCACTGTGAAAACATTTATTGAGCAGATGGACTGAAATGAGATTTGAATGGTGCCCCTATTTGGATGAGTAGACTATGGGCAACACTGTGCTTGCTCTGTGTGTTGGTGTCTTCCTGAACTCAGATCATGGAACTTAGTTCTCAAAATAATGTTATTAAATAGGCCTTTGAGTAACTGATTAAACCCCTAGGTTTGGCTTTCATGATTGAGATTCAGGTTTTTATAAAAAGGCATTGCATGGAAAAGGGTTTATTCTTTTGGTAAAGCAATGAAACACAGAAGGTTGTATCCATAGGAACTTGCTCTCAGGAGACAAAGTGTAGGTCAGCACCTGCTTTTGAACTTCACACCCTCAGTTTGAGCAATTAATTTCTATTGTTTGTAAATTACTTAGTCTAAGATATTTTGTAATAGTAGTTAAAAGAGATTAAAGTACTGTTGGGGGAAACTAGCAACCGTATTGATGTGTGTGTGTGTGTGTGTGTGTGTGTGTGTGTGTGTGTGTGTGGCCATAATTAAAGAAGAGGAGCCCAGATATTCGAGAGAGATGTTGGGAATAGATGTGGGAGACGTGGAGGAAGAAAAGAGTGTGAGGAAAAGCAATTTAATTGTAGTTTTTTAAAAGTAACATTGAGGTGGAAAGACTGGAAACTGTAGCCGTGCTCATCTACCTTCTTCTCTTCCTCCTTTGGGTGTTCTTCTTCTTTAAGAGACTCTTTAGGTTTTTCTTTTCCCTTTATTTTTGGTTTCCCTTTGCCTTGAGGAACAGTCACTATAGTGGGAATCACAGTTGCAGTCAGAGCTGAAGGAATATTCATCATTGTTTCCAAATTGGAATCTGTAACCTCTAGAAACAAGAAAATGAGAAAATTAAACATTCACATTTCATATGCTTGTTAAATGACAAATCTAAAAAGTTTGTTCAAGATGGCATTAACTTTAACTATGTGAAACACATTTTACCATTCGAATATACTTCAGAGAAAACAAAGTTGTTTAGAAAATCAGATTTTTAAATGAGTTTTTATAAATTTTTTTCTTTTTTTAATTATGAATAAAGTCTCATTTTTTATCCATGCATCCCCTTGTTCAAACTCCCTTCCCCCTCCCACCCCGCCCAGTCACTCTCTCTTCTCCCCAGCAAGTGCAGGAGGTCCCAAGGTCCCAATGTGGATCCTTGGGGAGATTGATTACCAGTTTTCTGTGAAACAGCCATGCTGCATTCCAGAGTGACTGAACAAGCTTACACTCCCATCAACAATGGAGGAGTGTTCCCCTTGCTCTGCAACCTCTCCAGCATAGGTTGTCATCTGTTTCTTTTATCTTAGCCAATCTGACAGGTGTCAGGTGGTATCTCAAAGTTGTTTTGATTTGCTTTTCTCTGATGGCTAAAGATGTTGAGCACTTTTTCAAGTGCCTTTCAGCCATTTGTAATTCTTCTGCTGAGAATTCCCTTTTTAGTTCTGAACTACATTTTTTGATTGGGTTGTTCAAGGTTTTGGGCTCTAGTTTCTTGAGTTCTCTATATATTTTAGAACAGGGTCGACAGATCTCAAGGCTGCTTCAAGCTGTCCTTTTTTAAAAAAATATTTATTTTTATTTTATATGAATTGGTGTTTTGTCTGCATGTATAACTGTATAAGGGTGTCAGATCTTGGAATTACAGACAGTTGTTAGCTGCCATATGGATGCTGGGAATCAAACTCAGGTCCTCCGGAAGAACAGTCAGTGCTCTTAACCGATGAGCCAGCATCAAGCTGTCTTAAGGGCGAAGTCTTTTGAGGGAACTGTATCTTCTGTCAGTTGGTCTGCTGGGTTTTGTAGCTCATTTTCTGTAATTTGGATGAGTTTAAGCCATGGAATGATACATTCTGATTTTTCTGAAGCTCAGAAAAAAACTATGAGTTAGTAAGAGAACCTTAGGAGTGACACATAACGTACTCTGCTAGGTCTGGGGATAAGAAGAGGTTAAAATATGTTCTGTTTTTTGTTTACCCTTTGCCAAGTGTAAAATGGCTTCTGGTTTCTTTCCTTTGGTCCTGGGTGGTGGGGGAAACAGTCTGTTTTACCTGTATTGGCTCTAAAAATGGCTCCTAGTTGGCAGTCAACTGTTTTCCAATGGTAAGATGGCTTCTGGGTTTTTCCATTCTCGAGAGGCTAGAAGGTTGTCTATAGGGGAGGGGAAGGGCGAGGCGAAATACCTTGGAACTTTTTGATGGTAACCTCTGAGAAGTAGGCTAGAAGGGAAAGCTCAGAGGTGGGGAATTTTAGAGAAATGTGTCTTCCAGTGACACAAGGATTCTGGATGTCCCACACTTGGGGTCCACCTGGGAGATTGAAACGGTAGAGTTGACAGGTTTGAGCAGATAGCAAGGTGAGCAGGGAGGTGGTTAAAGTGGCTGGCAGAGTCTGAATTTAGGTGAAATGTAACTAAGAGAAATGAAGCTCTTACTTAAGCTAAAATATCCCTTGCCATTAGGGGTACAGGGCAGGTTGGCATGACCCAAAATGAGTAGGTGATAGGGATAGCTCTGACAATACAATTAATTAATTAATCTGATGAGGCTGGAATTGTTTGCTTCTCACTTGACAATGGAGAGGCTAGATAGACAGGTGTGACCCCAAAGCTCCTGCAGGACCGAGTATGTGGCTCCTGGTGTCCATGAGGAAAAAGAGGGAACGCCCTGATACTATATGACTACCCAAGGCTCTCTTTTCATGATGATGGTGGTCAGGTCAGGGAAGCCTTGAAAGCACCAATTGCCCACAGCCAGGCCTAGAAGATGCACTCAGAGTGGTCTCTGTGCAATGTCTCCCTGCCACGTAGGGCTTGGGAACATCACTTAGACCAGCACTCTTGATGGTACTCAGAACAAGACCTGAACTGCTTCTCTGAGGCTAGCAAGAGCAAGACAGTGGCCGGGCTGGCCACACTTAAAGCAAGCACTGGGTTCTGCTTGCCACAGGAGGAGGCGAAGGAGACAGCTTTTGCCAGCAGGAGGTATCTTTTGGCATATTTTTCATCTCTCCTGTGATATACCTTAAAGCTAACACTAAAACTTCTGCCTGTGGTCCCCTCTCAAGGTCTAAGTTTAGCTCTGATGTTGGGGTAGCTCTGAGTAAAAAAAATGTATCATGAGAAGTTGCTTTTCCTCAGTGCTTTCAGGCTCTAGGTTAGTATACTGTGAGAGTCCATTTGTGAGGCATTTAAAAACCTGATGAACCTCATCTGCATGAGTTCTGGCCTGTTCCCAAACTCACCTTCGCTCTGCAGCCCAATTTTCTACCTGGGAAAGTTTTGACAGAGGAAATGGTATAAACTTTTATTATCTCATCTATGGCAGCTGCTTCCTGCAGAGGAAGAACTGGATTAGGATCCTTACATTGCTAGAATGAGTGACTGGTGGGTAAATATAGGCACCAGGTTTGGAGTTCCCAGAGAGAAAGAGGTTGGAAGAGTTGTGGTTGAGGTTTGAGATTTGAAATGTGGGGGTTGGTTGTGTGGCTAGAAACAGATGGCGGAAGAACAGAAATCCAGAAGGGAAAGTTTAGAAGTGAGATATGAAAAGAGATAGGAAAACTCTTTCCATCGGCCTGTATGCTTGCAAAAGTTAGCTCCCAAAAATATTGGGGTCAATGAGCCATTAGGTGGCTATTTTTAATAATCTAAGGGGTACTGAGGCCATTTCTTTGTGCAAAAATGGATAAGCTTGGTGGTGTCTAGGTAAGGCAAAAAGGCTAAGAGGTTTGAGAGTCCAGAGGTGAGAATGAAGAGATATTTTCTGCATTCTTCATTATTGAGGCCCAGAGAGAGAGGGAACACGCTAAATCTGGGTCATCACCCAGCCAAGTGGTCCTGAGGGAACAATGCAAACTACTGCTAAGCAGCTCGTCAGTTCTCAGAGTAGGTGTTGGGGACAATGTCCAAAATCACACCAGCTATTCCTAGACACTCATCAGCATCTGGAATGGGCATCAGGGTAAAGCCCAAACCAATGCAAGCCACCCCTAAAAAACTCTTCAGTTCTCAGGAGCAGGCACCAAACCCAACACTAGCCAATACAAGAGTCCGTCAGCACTACAGTGGGCATCCAACATGCTACCAATAAGAGCCCATCAACACCTCAAGATAGGCATCCCAGGGCAGAACCCTGTGAACAAGTCTGTGGACAGGACTGCAATAACAGGGAAGGCCAGGAATGAGTGTCAGGTGACAAGGAACAGCTGTTACCAGTGAAGATTGTGGCTGGTCCTCTCTGAGACTAGAGTCCTACCAGAAAGCAAGAGACAAGAGTTCACATTTACCGACTATAAAGGGAAAACTTAGCAATCAAAGTCAGTGGTGTTTGAAAATGCTGTAACAACGGGACAGATGGAAGGTGGCCTGGCCTGGCAGTGAGCCCCTGATCAGGCTCTCCTAGCTCATGTGCACTTAAGCTCAGGAGAGAGCCTATCCAAGTCGCAGCACCAAAATGTTGGTTTTGTGCATGAGATCAGACGTATATATACACACACACTACCAGATGCCACACAAGAGTTTATTCAAGGGAGTTAGCAAGCGGGTACCCGGAGAAAAGAGAGGAAGGAGAAAGAGAAAGAGGGAAGAGAGAGACTGCCATATGGCATCTCCTTTTAAGAGAAATAGTGATCATGGATTCATGTAGCCAAACCTAGATGTGTGCCCTCTATACACGGCATGCTCTAACAGTGCCATGTCAGCTGTACCACCTGCTACATACCAGGAATTCTTATTTCACCCAGCGCCATGCTGGGCTCACAATGTGGTATGCTAGGAATTCTCATAGTAAGAGCTGGCTGGTAATGAGCCTGAGCCATCGGCCAAACAGTTTATAACTAATATAAACCTCTGAGTAATTATTGTATAAGTGGCTGTGGGATCATGGGTGGGAAAAACTTGTTCAGACTGTAGATTCGGACTGGTGAGAAAAACTTACAGCTACACAGGTCTTCCTCTGACCAACTGAATCAGGTTCACAGGGGAAGAGGCCCAGGTAGGTAAGTGAAAAATACTATTTAACTGTTGTAGGTTATCTGGTTGTGTATATATTAGATACTCTTACTCATTTTTAGGGCTCCAAATGTCATTTATATGTGACTTTACAATGTCCAAAATAATAGGCATGTCCTTTTTTTAAGCTCTAGATCCATACTTCTGCTCTTAGACACCTCTTGGTATGGTTTAGAGACATTTCAAACTTTTAGGGAGCAGGTTACGAGGATTAATGGTACTTGCACAGAGAAGGGGAGGTACAGTGGTTGCCATAATCTACCCTAATGAAGGACGGTAAAGCTAGATGGCATAGGGATTACCTACTAATTTCGCAATGTTTAAAAAGTACCCACTATAGTTTGTGGGAATCTACAGATTTCTTAATTGGTTCTAGGTAAAGTGATATACTATTTTGTGGTTTGAAAGGAAATAGCTTCCAGTTGGAAAATTTGTTTCTTGAAACTGGAGCAAGAGATCCCTCCAAGATGTCCAGTGAATGACTCCTTTTAGAATGTCCTGAAGTACAGTGGTCCCGAAGTTCTATCTTCATGGGACTGATAGAAATACTCTTCTGTAGAAACCCAACAGGATTCCGCAGAAGATCATGTTTTCCTTGCAGCAAACTAACAGAATTATTTTCATAGACTAGTTGATAAAAATGATTAGAATATACATATTGTTTACAAGTGATTATGTAACAGATCACACAAATGATAAAAGGAATCTGACAGTAAAATCACTGCTATTTGATATAGAAGAAAAACTGTACATGCACACATCTATGTGCACATGCACCCCCCCCCACACACACAAACACACTTCACCCACCACTTATCCCCACACTGCAGGAAAGAACTATGTGAAGCATTAAATCAGAACAGGTTTGTTTGCTGACAAGAGTACAAGCTGAAGATCTCAAGGTCTTCCTTCCAGGGACATTTTCCCTGAGGTGTGCATTGGGTGCATCTCATCTTACCTGGGGCCATCCCATTTGCTCCATAGTAACTTATCGAGAGGCAGATTCCATTTTCTAAGGTGGCAGAAAATGACCCAAACTTGCTCACAGCTTCATTCTCTGCCTGTGATCTTTCTGAAAGACAAAATCGTATCAAGAATATATTTCCCTTCTCCAGAACTATAAGCAGAATTCAATGGGAGTTCTGGATATGGAGTCTTAGCTATTCTGATACCATCAATTTTAAAAATAATTGATTTGTCTTTTACCCAGCATTCAGGACAGTGAAGCAGAATTCCACAGGTGGAATGTGAGACTCTTATTTGAAGGCCTTTGGGTCAAAATGAAGAAAGGATGTAAACCAGGTAATGGCTTAGCCATATGCTGGTTGTTGATCTGCTCACGTGATTTTTCAAATGAAAACCACCAGGTCAATCTGAGTTTCTTCACATTTCAAAACACTTTCTTAAATCCCCACATTTATAATCCTTTACATTTTAAACACAATTGAAAATGGTTTTAATCAAGCATAAGTTTTAAAAGAAAATTTGTTAAAATGTACATTCTTGAGGCATCTGTGAAGGATCACAAACTTTTTATTTTATTTGTTTTACCATTTGTTCCATCACTGTATAGTAAAAATGGGACAGTGTAGGTTTAAAATGCTCTAACCTATGAAGAGATTATTTCCCAATGGAGAATGTTTGAATGCTCAGTGGGACAACAACAAAAAGGATAGTGCTTCATGGAAATGGAAACATAATTTACAATATGAGAGAAAATGTTTGTTAAAGATACATCTGACAAAGGACTGTTACATAAAACATACAAGAACTTTTATATGTTTTATACCCAGCAATAAGAAAAGAAGCCAATGAAGAAATATCCTAAAGCCCTCTACAGACACATAACCACAGAAGACACACAGATATATGCTGATATATTGCATATTTAATAAAAACAGTCTGGAATATTAGAGGACAGAGTCACCCACAGCCAAGCCTTGAAGGTCAGAGTGTGGTGACCTCTGCCTTTAATCTCAGTGCTCTATACTCTGTCTTGATATCTGTGAGTTCAGGGCCTGACAGCCAGGTAGTAGTAGCACACACCTTTAATCCTAGCTCTAGGAATATTGAAAGAGGAAGTGAGAGAGAAGGAAGAAGTTCAGCTTTCTTTGCCACTTTCCTGGTTGGCTGAGGAGAGGGAGGTCTGGAGTCGGAGGATTTGGAAAGAGGCTGTAGGAACTGGTGAGGTGAGAAGGTTTGTCTCTCTGATATTTCACTTTTCCCCCAATATCTGGCTCCAGATTTTATACCAAATAGAATTTGTGCAATACAGATAGAAAATAAGCACATGAACAGGGGTTCATATGTCATCAGAGAAATGCAGCAAAGCAGTGAGTAAAACTAGGTACTTGTCAGAATGGAAAAAAAACCTAAACAGGAACAACACTGAAGGCTGGAACAATACAGCTTCCCTTTCAGTGTGGAAAGACAGCTTGGCAGATTCTAGAGCACTATTCTCTGCCTTCTCATATGAGCCAGTGGCCATGATTTCTGCTATTCATTCACAGTTGGGAAAATATATGCCCTCACAAAAACATGTGCAGATAAGCATGGCACTTTCATTCATAATTGTGTAAAGGTGGACACAAGCAAGATGTCCTCCAGTTGGACAGAGGATAAAAGACTAGAATACCTAGATAATCATGTATTATTTAGTGCTAAGAAGAAATGAAATAGGCAGGACACACACACACACACACACACACACACACACCCAAATGAAGCATAGAACTACTGTACCCTGAAAGGCATGGTAGAAATTTGAATGTGTGGTATCAAGTTAAAAAAAAAAAAAAAAAAGCCAACTAGAGTACATGTTTAGCAAAATATAAATTATAGAAAATAGAAATACTCATGAGTTTTAAATGCATAAAGATGTTTTAACCAAATCATTTTCTGATGTGGGATTTCTTTCTGTATGTTTCTGTATTGTTTTGGCCTATAGCAAGGCACCTTAGAAGTAGGTGGGAAATCGGCGCATAGATAAAGGGGAAGGAGGGCAGAGTCAGACAGAGTTGCCAGGCAGATACAGAGGAAAGAAGTAAAAATATGCTGAGACGTTAAAAAAAAAATGCTGCTCTGAAAAAAGGTACTAAGACACTTGGCTAATCATGGGTTAGTTTAAGAGTAAGAGTTAGCAAGTAATATGCCTGAGCCATAGGCCAAACAGCATGAAGTTATAATTAATATAAGACTTTGTGTGATTATTTGAGACTGCTGTTCTGGATCTCAGGGCAAGGCTGGGCCAGAAACTCTTACTACAATTTTCTGTGACTTAAAAACATTGTTCCCCAATGAACTCTTGTTCGGTATTCAACAGATGAGAGCGAGTGGTAGTCATGGTTAAGATTCTAAGAAAATCAAGTTGGAAAAAATTTAAAATATCAAAATCTCAAAAACCAAAAAACCCCAACATCATGGAGTCTGGGGAAAGCATTTAAACACAGCAGGATAGGAAGAAGATGTAAACAACGGGGAGGCAAAATCTTACAAACCACATTTTGGGAGAAAACAAGAAAGAAGTGAAGGAAGGTGTGTGCAAACATTTAACGGAGAGCTGAAGTCAAGCTCCCAGCCGAGATCTCCTCATACACAGGAGCGAGCCCCTCAGACTCTGCCCTGGAGGCCAGAAGACACAGCAAGAGGCAATCCACAGAGAAAAGCATGGCAAGATAAGCCAGATGCCGGGAGACCAGGCATGCAGGGTACATGCTCCCACATATCCCATCAGAGAAGACTGAGGCAACAAAACCAAATGAGTCACAACAGGAACCCTCATCAAGAGGCAGAAAGTGAGCACAGCCCACAGGCGGCAAGCACTGCTCTTCTGTCTGTTTATCTGCAGAAGCTGCTCGTCAGAAGCCAACATGCTTCTTCTGAAAATGGCCAGACAATAGATACTTCAGGACTTGTAGGCCACGTGCGCTTTTTCTCACATGCTCTCTGCTTTTCTATGGAACACTGCTTTATAAATACTAAATCTAGTCTTAGTTCATGCAACATCCAGAACCAGATCATGGGTCAAATCTGGACCAACATTTGCAGGCTGGAGAAAACTAAAGCTGAACTGAGCAAATGATGATCTGAGCAAGAAAAGATAATCAGGTTATTAGTAGTAAAGCTAAACATCAGCCATCATTTACCTATGGGCAAAGGACAATGTTAAATCACATGCTCATATGCAGATTCATTCATTAACTTTTGTAGAAATCATCTAAAAAAGAAACCGTGAAATATAATATATAAATGGTAGGTGTAATGATTTCCAAATTGCATTCACCTGGAATGTGTCAATCATTCCCCTGGGTGTGTCCATGCAAACATGGGCCCGCCCACCCTTTTAATGAAGGGGCTCACACGAGCCCCCTTCCCCCTCTTCCCCTTCTCTCTCTGCTTTCTTTTGCCCCTATCTCTGCTCCCCGCTTTAATAAACTCTAGTGTAGTACTTCCGGTGTTGAGATTCCATTCACACGCCACGTGCAAAAAACTAACATTGATGCTGTGCTCGGCAGGGGGAGGGGGCCCAGTCCTAAGCGCGCATAGGCGCTGGGGACCCCTGTTCGACCCTCCACTGGAGACACTTTCCATCTGCCTGGTCGCGGACCGTATGCGCACAACACCGGCATGGATTGGTGAATTTCCCCCTTGGTCAGCTTAAACGTGAACTAGTTTCACGGAGGGTCAGCTTCCCGATCTTCATTTGGTCATGATTTGTTCCTTTTCATTGGCAAACACTCCTGGCTTTTTTTCCCTGCACTACAGTTTTGTCCAGGGACCTGCTCCTGTGGGAATTACACTGGCACCTTTCATGAGCGTTTTTTTGTTTTGTTTTGTTTTTTGTTTTTGCCGGCAACGCCACAAACAGGTTGCAGGCGAGTGATTTTGGGTCTGACGAGTCCACTTTATCTCGCTGTGTATGGGTGAAATGTCCTGGCACTCTCTCTTCTGCCTGACAGGGCTTTAGAGATAAATGCGTGGTTGAGTTGGGGCACTGTCCGAGCGGCCTGCACGTGTCTGCTGACAAGCTAGTCCGCTGTGGGCCCTCTTCCTTGTGGATTCAGTTTGCAGGGGTGACGACTCTTGCTTCCTGGTTCCATATTTCCCCTTAAGTTTCGGCATGGGAAATAAGCCAGCTAAATCCATACCTCCATCTTCACCCTTAGGGTACGTGCTAGAGATTCTGAGACCTCGTAGCCTTATGCCCTATTTAGAACTACCAAGCCGATCCATTATTGTACAAAGAAATGGCGTGGATATCCCTTAGACAATAATCTAAAGTGGCCACCTAATGGCACCCTGGATCCCGATATTTTACGGGAATTATCTAATTAATGCCAGCAACCAGGCAGATTGAAAGAGTTAAAAAATTCCCCTCTATACAAGCTTTCTCTTACTTAAGCTCTTCCTTCCCACCTAAGTTCTTGTCCTTCTGCTTGCCTGCTTTTAGCCTCTTCCTCAGACCCTGATGATTCTCATCTTCCACTGGATCCTGCAGATGACCCTCCACCCTTTAGACATCAGCGTACTCCTACTGCCCCTTCCTCTCTGCCTATCACCCGCTCTCGAGCCTCTAAGGACGCTGATCCAATTCTACCTCTTCGGGAAGTAGCAGGCGTGGATGGGATAGTTAAAGTGTATACTCCATTTCCTTTGTCTGAATTCTCCCAGGTTGCAAAGAAGTTAGGCTCTTACAGTTCGAATTCTACGGCGTTTATAAAAGAATTTCAGTACTTAACCCAATCCTATGACCTCACCTTTCATGATGTATATACAATTTTAACCAATAATCTTTTACCTAAGGAGTGCAGGCAAGTTTGGGAGCAGGCCAGACTACATGCAGATGAGGTTCATCAAACAAATTTAGCCAGAAACTGCAGGAGGTGATTCAAGATAAACAGGAAAATCAATCCCAGTTTCTAGAGTGTCTTACAAATGTGCTCTTGCAGTTCACAAATTTAGATCCAGAGAGCACTGAGGGAAGACAGCTTCTTATGACTCATTTCTTTAATCAAAGCTACCTGGACATAAAGGCCAAGTTCAGATCTCTTGAGAGGGGCCCATTAACTCCACAAGCAGATATTTTGGTGCTTGCATTCAAGGTGTATCACTGAAGACATGAGAGAATTCGGCAGGAGAAATACCTCCTGCTGACAGAGGCAATCAGGCCCCCCCTCCTGCCTCCCAGGATGAGCAGACAAAAGCATTCAGAGAAGCACTCCTGTGCTTGTTTCTACTGTGGCTGTGTAGGCCATTTTTGTTGCTCATGTCCAGATCCACCACGGAAGCCATCTAGGTCATGTCCTAAGTGTTATAGACACCACTGGCCAGGCAGCTGCTGCCCTACATCAAAGGGTGGGAACATAGCAAGCTTGGATGAGGTGCATAATGTCCTGGGACTGGCCGAGGGTGAGTGATGGTGCCCAGGCCCTCTCGGTCCGGCAAACGTTATCACACAGAGAAAGCCTCGGGTAGATATTGAAGTTTCTGGCCAGACCATTTCTTTCCTGGTGGACACTGGAGCTGCATTCTCAGTTCTGCAGGAGTAATGGGATCCATCCTTTCTTTCAGGCCTTACAATTGTCGGGGTAGAAGGCAAATCTATGCGACCTTATCAGACACCGCCGTTTAATTGCATTTTTACAGGGATTCCTGTTACTCAGTCATTTTTAGTTATGCCAAGTTGTCCAACAGCTTTGATGGAAAGAGATTTCTTAGCAAAAGTGGGAGCTTTCATTTCATTCATTTCATCACATTCGCCTAAACCCAAACTCGCCAGCCGCTCCAATTGTTCTCTGTTCCTTTTACTATTCAATCAACCAGTAAGTTCTACCTTCCTGACAATCTCCTTCCTCCCCTCCTCCATCACCTGCCTTCTCCCCTCACTCCAAATTAGACGGGACCATATAGAGTAATTCTGACAACTCCTACAGCCGCTAAACTGGAAGGCTTCCCACATTGGATTCATTTGTCTAATCTTAAACCTTTTATCCCCCCTCCTCAAAATAGCTAGATGAGACCCAAAATCTTAAAAAACCAGCTCCAGAGCAGAAGCCAAGGTGGTAAACACAGGGCCCCAGGCAGTCTGCTTGGAATCTAAGGTAAACAAAAGGTCCTTCAACTCTGCAGTTAAAGCAGCCACTCCCTGAGGATGCATTGCAGGTAAAACAAAGACCATTCCCCACCCCCCCTACAGGAGTTCAGGTAGGCAAAATACAGGACACTTTAATCTTTTTCTTTATCAGACCTAGCAAGAATCCGCAGACGTTATCATGCAGGTAGCAGACAATAGAATCCCTTTGCAGAAGAAAAGAACCATTCACACAATGCAGCTAACTCAAGGTTTACTCCCAAGTTTCTTCCTTCCCTCCTTTCCCTTAGCCTGTCACCCCCAAAGCTCTATCACTGCAGACAATAAAATCGCTTAACAAAAGAAAAGAACCATTCACACACCCAGCTAACTCAAGGTTTACTTCCAAACTCCTTTCCCTTTAGTCAATCCCAAAGCTCTATCACTAACCCATATTCCCCCCCACCTCCCGAGCTCCAGGAAATGAACTTCACGGCCCTATGATGCAAATCCTTCATTTTGCCAGCAAGATGAGCTAAAGACCTCTCCGTCCTTGTGTCAGCAGGAAGTAACCAAGACCACCACGACGACCCATTCCCAACTATAAATCCAGTTTTTATATATATCAAAAAGGGTGGAATGTAAGGATTTCCAAAGCTTGCATTCACCTGGAATGTGTCAATCATCCCCCTGGGTGTGGCCATGCAAACATGGGCCCACCCACCCTTTTAATGAAGGGGCTCACACGAGCCCCCCTTCCCCCTCTTCCCCTTCTCTCTCTGCTCTCTTCTGCCCCTATCTCTGCTCCCTGCTTTAATAAACTCTAGTGTGGTACTTCCAGTGTTGAGATTCCATTCACGCGCCATGTGCAAAAAACTAACAGTATGTTATTAAATAATTAAAAATCTTGTTTTTAAATACTATTTAGTGAATGCAAAAATGCTTATACTGATAAGCACTAAGAAAGAAATAAACTTGGAACAGTGAGTATTATGGAGGTGGTAGAATTATAACTATTATCTTTAAATATTTCAAATTATATATATATATATATATTGTGTGTGTGTGTGTGTGTGTGTGTGTGTAGGTGTTGTAGAGGCCAGAGGTGGATCTCAGTTGTTGTCTGATTTATTGTTAGAGGCTGGGTCTCTCACTAAACTTGGGGCTCACTCGTTGGTTAGAGGACTTGGCTAGTGAGCAGCAAGTGTACTGTGTATCAGTTTCCTAGTGCTGGGTTATAGGCATGTATCAAAGCTCATGCCTTTTCTGTGGGTGCAGGAGTTCCAAACTTACACCATTATGACTGCTCACATGTTTACAACTTTACCAAGTGAGCCATTTCCCCAGCTCCAGTTAATATATGTGTATTAGATATTCAAAGTAAATGGTTTTCTGTGTTTACTTGCTGGGTATATTCAACTGCTCAAGCATTGTATTCTTGAATTTGGAAAGTATCAGTGTAACTAAACTTTAATCCTATCACTAAGATTTGAAAACTTTCTTAACATTAACTCATCTCACTTTGGATAAGAAGCAGTAAATTGTTCCAGGTGGTGATGACTCCAGATATTATCGGGAGGTTTCACAGTGCCAGGCAGCTGCTTGTACCTCGTGCCTCTATTTAGGTGATAAACTTGTGGTAAAATCTGTGCTTTGCTTTTAAACCTTGTCTTTGAAGCTCAGGAAATGGTGTTACAAAGCGAGAGAGAAGCACAGGAAGGAGGAGACCCATTGCTTGTAGGGCAGGGACTATGAGCCACAAACAGAATCGGTTAGAGAGGAGCCGAGTTCAATCCTGCAGGACCCAAGATTAAGATCAGAATGGATGTGGGGCACAGTGTAGCTCTGTCAGTGTGGCTTGCCTGGCTTTTTGCCATGCCTATAAAAACTGGGACTAGAGCTCCTGTTGGGCAACAGCAAGATCCAGTCCATGGCCAATGGCAGATGTGCTGTGCATGCGGTGTCTATGCTCAGTACGTTAGAGAAGACAAACATAAGCAGAACGGCAGATGCGGCAGGCATCACCTGCAAAATCTACATGTTTTGAGTGCCAAGAATGCTTGTGTGCTTCTCTCAGGGGCTGGTCTGGCACACTGGTTACCATGGTGCCTTATCACAAAGGTAAAGACGCTCACTCATTTCAGTGTTTTGTTTGACGTTTTCTTCCTCCTCCTCTTCTTCTGAAGAGAAATCATCTTCCTTTTGCTTCTTCACAATCTCCTTTGGGTCTTTCAGGTGAATTATGAAACTGTGTTTATCTTTTTTTACTTTCACCTTGATGAAAGTTGGGCCTGAGGAAGAACCATAGGATAGAAAGGTGGACAGATTGAAGATGCAATACATGTAGCTTGACAAAATACTAGTAGAATGCAGTACAGAATTAGACAGGGATTGGGAATGCCTGGAACTCAGCAACTCTATACAAGGATGCATAGGGAAGGGTGAGCATGGGGGTCTTTACATGCCTTCTAATCACATCTCAGTCCAAAATCATACAGAGAAAATACATCATTCAAGGCAGTGAGTACTACTCAACTCTGATAATTCAAATGAGCTAATTAGCATAAAAATTTTTAACATTATTAGTATATAATATATACATATATATATATATGAGTGTGTGTGTATCTTAGACCAGCCTCAAATTCATGATTTTCCTGCCTCAGCTTCATGAGTGCTAATGTCACAAATGTGTGTTACCATTCCTGACATCTTTAGAATGATTATAGCACTATAATGATAGCCATAATTATATGTGTATATGTGCACGTGTGTGAGTGTTCTATAATTATTATTACCCTCCAGCTTATAAGCCATTTTCTAATAGTCCATTCCCTCCTAACAGTGCTCTGATTTGTTTTCTCTACCTCTCCCTTTTATCTTCTTCTTAAATCCAGCCTTTCATTTTCAACCATGGTTTTGGTGTCTCTCAAAATTGATAAGATTAAGATGAAAATACTGTATTTCCTATGAACCATCTGGAATTTATATAAACTGTCTATACATGCAAGTCTTGATGAGAGCTAAAATACCAGGGGTGCCTCTTTTGGGCCCTGTGCTGCAGAGCGCAGGCTAGAAACTCAAAGCATATGTTTGCTTTCTGACATGACAGAGTGTATTGTAATTAATATCATTAATTACCTATTTTAATTACCTATTATTATATTTAATAATATACCATCTACAATTAATGTAGAAGAATTTAAATATTTTTAACAATTAGGATGCTTTTATCAATGTGTTAGGGAAAATTCTGAGCTGGCTGGTTCCTTACAGACCTAATTATAGTAGAAGCATGTGAACTCTAAAAATGTAATGTTGTAGTGTGCAGTTGCCTATCACACTCAGAAACACAATGACTAACGGGGATCTGAAATACAGGAACATCTTCCATGACATTAACAGTTCTTACAAATGTACCTCGTTCAAATGTAGTCTTTTCTACTTCAATCTGCCCTCCATCAGAAGGATACAGATAATAATTTTTCCCTGAGATTTGGATAGGTATATCTCCCATATTGTATCCTCGGAACTAGAAGAGAACACATCATGATTGGCTGTGGAATTGCAATTGACAACAATCAGCTTATTGTGGTTTAGTCAACTACAGTTTCCATAAGCTTATTTTTTTTTAATTAAACAATTGTCTATGATACATTGTAGGCTCAGAAATCTATTTTATAACTAATTTTTAAAAAATCATTTATTTATTATGTATACAGTGTTCTGTCTGCATGTATCCCTTCAGGCCATAAGAGGGCACCATATCTCATTACACATGGTGATTTCTGGGAACTGAACTCAGTACCTCTGGAAGAATAGCCAGTGCTCTCAACCTCTGAGCCAGCTCTCCAGCCCATAAATCCTTTTTATTGTGAGAGGCAGGGTTTTACTCAGTAGAGCAGACTGATTTTAAACTCATGTTCATCCTAATTCAGGGTTCAAGAGGCTGGGATTACAGTTGTATGCTACTCTACCCAGACTCTCTAAAAATTTCTGATGTATTATAATTAACAGGATGTTAAAAAGTTTATAATTAAAGCTCAAGAGATGACTCAGCAGTTAAAACCCCTTGCTACCCTTGCAGAGGACTGAAGTTTCAGTTCCCCGAGCCTATATACCTTCTATAACTTTAATTCATAGGATCTGTTGCCTGCTTCTGGCCTCTGTGCAATTCAAACACACATAATAAGTAAGTCGCTGGGCAGTGGTGGTGCACACCTTTAATCTCAGCACTTGGGAGGTAGAGGCAGGCAGATCTCAGTGAGTTTGAGGCTAGCCTGGTCTACAGAGTGAGTTCCAGGACAGCTAGGACTGTTACACAGAAAAAAAAAAACCCTGTCTCAAAAAGCAATAAATAAATAATAAATCTTTTATGAAAATGTCGATTATTAATATTATTCTGAGCATTTATAATCTAGTCCAAATAATTCTGTCATGAAGCTAACATGAGCAGAGATCAAATTCACTAATCTTTTTAATGAAGTAAGACATTGAACACTTGATTCTTTAGGTGGTCATATGCAAAGGACATTTTAAAGCATTAGATGTTGGGGGGGGATCCAGATGCATCTTGAAACCCTAGAGAAACTGGGTTGGAGTCATAGCTGAAATTAATAGAACAGGACATTTCTCTCTAGTTTTTCCCTTGCTGGCTTTTCTCATAGATACAGACCAGAGGGAGAATTAGTAAAGGGGGGTTTTACAAGGCCTGTAGACCAGAATGTGGCACCTAGGTACCCAGTAAATCCAGCCTGTTGAGTTGACCCATGCAATTGTCTAGTTGCATTTTTAATGCTTAAAATCTTCCATCTTTGGGGCACACTTCCCTCTTTCCAGCCCAGCCCTGGGTAATCTAGTTTTCTGATAGTATAAAACAGGCCTGAGGGTGTTCCCATTTGGTATTTAGTCATGAAGAAGAGTCTTGATTCTAGACAGAAATAGAAATTCAAGCCTAGTCTATAGATAGCAGGAAAAAACCAAAAACCAAAAAAACCAAAAACCTTGTTTTCCCCAACATATTACAAGTATCGTAAAGAATTTCCAAAGTCACTTTACCGGGAAAACTATCTCAGGTTCTGAAAGCAGGACAGATTCCTCTATCATTTCCGGGATCTTTATCGGCTCTTCCTTAGGTTTCTCCTTGGAAGAAGATTTTTTTTTCATGGCTTTAGTCTCCTCCTTTTCCATCTTATCTTTGCCTTTCTTCTTACCAACTTCTTTCCCTTTCTTCTCTGCTTTCTTCTCCTCCTTCAGGCGTTCCTCCTCCGCTAACCTCTCTTTCTCTTCCTTCCATGCCTGCAGACACATCATACAGCTTACTAGGGATTTTGAAAATGATTAAGTGTGAGTTGCAGATTAAGTGTGAGTTGCATTCGGGTTAATTTTGGAAGAAATTTAGTATGATAGTTCTTAAGTGTTAATTCTGGCATTTTGAAACATTGACCCAAGAACCTTGAGGTTACCTTGAGGTCCTGTGTGCTCACCCAGCCTGTCTCCTTGGAGACTTCTCCTCATCTCTGCTTCTTCTCTAACTTTCTGGTATAATTTACACTGCTCAGATTTGTATTGTCTTTAGCCTGGACCACAGCAGACACTCCAGTGGCTTGTCTCCTCTCCTTCAATTCTCAATTAATATCCTAAATATACTTGATCAGCAAAAAAGGTAGACTACACAGAGAAGCATTCTTAGCTCAGGGTATTGAAAAATGGATTGACAAAATACATTTTTAAAAAAGTCTTGAGTTTCCAAGCATGTTGGTAAACACTTGCAGTTCCATCACTAAGGAAGCTGAAGGAGGGGATTAAGACTGTGTGGCTACATAGTTTCAAATAAAACAATTATGAGTTGATATAAGTTCACATACAAAAATCATAAAACCCAAGGAACTGTGCCACACTGAAAAAGATCCGACCAAAAACTTTGAAAGTTTATATGCGAAGATTACAGATAAGGGACTTATGAATTAAGAGTTGAAACAAGTTTCTCGTGGCTTAAATAAGAAAAGTGAACTATCAAAAATATAAGCAAAAAAGTAGGGGGTATAAAAATGTCAAGGTGAGGGCTGGAGAGATGGCTCAGCGGTTAAGAGCACCGTCTGCTCTTCCAGAGGACCCGAGTTCGATTCCCAGCACCCACATGGCAGCTAACAACTGTCTGTAGTTCCAGTTCCAGGCAAACACCAAGGCAAATAAATAAATGAATAAAGTTTTTTTAAAAAAAAAAAAATGTCAAGGTGAGTTTGACAGTCCTCTTGGAATTAAGGCACAGCTTTTGAAAAGGCAGTATCTTCACAGACACTGGCTGAGTCCTTTCTAGGAGTGATGTTAGACACTAGTCCCAGCATTCACAAAGGTCAATAAGTCTAAGCAGAAAATAACAGGGGTGTACTGAACCCAGCTCACATTGTTTTAACGAGTTTACTGATAAATCTCTGAGAATTTTATGTGACAGTTGCTAAGCAAAGCCACCATCAAAAAAATCATTTAAATGCAATTAAGTACAATATTCAAAACAAAGGCAACAAGTGCTCAAAACACACTGATTCGTAATTATTATATTAGATTTCATTATTATCTATGTTATATATTAGAAACATACTACACAAACATATACAGATCCACACTGCTTCCAACTCAGTTTTTCACAAAGCCATATTGACAGTCTGAAATCAGCTACCACTAGAGTGGATTTACCCTACAGACATCAGCAAATGTTACATCATGGAAACTGACTGACTATTGAGTAACTGCACTAAAAATATCTCAATAGGTAGAATGTTAGAAATAAGGATCCAACTTAAGTGCCTTTGGCCACTACACTGTAATTCAAGTACAATGAGAAAATATTCTTTCAGAATTCAAATTCTCTTTCTTACTTGTGAAAAATTGCTCTTGTTATTGGAAAATAAATGGACCATGTACTTTTGCTGTTTCACATTGTCTCATTGCCATAAATAAAAAAATCAGTTATTACCAGTGGTGGAATTATACTTGTTTGTCAATTGTAACCACGGGCTGTGTAAGAATGCAGTAATTTAGCGAACATTCATGAAAGCATATTTGGAGTACAAATTTGCTAAATGGATTTTTCAGTGAAGATTACTATAAGATTTGTAATTGTTTATAAATTACATACTAAATTTACTATCAATGAGATTTACTGGAAAGTTATTTGTATATGTGCACACTTTCATTTTGCTACAGAGAAACTTCTAAATGCTTACCAGATAATCAGAGAATGTTTTCAAAGCAGCTAAAGAGAAAAGATAAACTGTCTATAAAAGAATGTAAAATGTGATAGTTTATTAACAACTATGATTTCAGCAAAGAAAAAAGGAGACTGATATCTTGAGAGTCCTGTGAAGAAATGAAAAACTCAACCAAAAATTGTGTAAATAAAAAAAACTATGTTTAATGAATAGGGGCAAAATAAAGGCATTTTCAGATAAGTAACAACTGACTTTAATAGAAACTGTAATATTATGATATAATAAGAACCAGATATTTGGTCTTCATTCCTGGATCCTGGCACAGAGCTCCCAAATCCCCTGGAATTTTATGAGTGATAGGACTGTCTTTTGTTCTAATGAGGCAACTTTTGGCAAATTCATAGATAGTTTCGGAATGGGGTAGAAATTGGTCACCAGAAAGATCAAACCCTGGTTAGAAGCTGGGAACTTTCGGAGCGCGCCCCCCCCCCCCAGCCTTCAAGGATGAGAGAGAAACAGCAGATGGATTTAATAATTGATCATACTTACATGATGAAAAATCTACAAAAACTCCTCAACCACACTGAAATTCTGCATTAGTGAGTGCATCTACATTCTAGGAGGGTGATACACCACAGAGGCAGAAGATACACACCAGAGTAAACCTACATTTACCCATAAACAAGCAAACAGGATACCTCTCCATACTTGTGCTCTGTTCTTTGTGTACATGGCAACTTATCAAACTTTGATATTTCTTATTGTAGGAACTAAAGAGATATCACAGAGATATAATCTTCAATGATCCCCAAAGCATGCATTACTTTTGTAATTAAGGGTTAAAAAATAAAAAAATGAACAAAATGAAACATTTTCAACAAAGGAAAATAGCAAACCACCATGAGCCAATCACAGCCCTGGGTTGTGGTTATGTGAAAATAATAAGATATAAATTCTCTTGAAGACTTGTCACGTGACAAACATGAACACAGAGATCTTTTCGTGGAGGGTCTCCAGTCATTTCTGAGGTTTTAGTCGAAAAGATGATTCCCTGTGAGTAACTAAAACTCTCTGTTTTAGACTTTGGACTTGTGATTGATCCGAGATGTTTGTCTTTTCTTGGATTACCTTGAGAGAACCTTCTAAAACGAAAGGGATCTTTTCTTTCTCTTTCTCCTTTTCTTGTTCTGGTACCTCTGTTTTGCTGACCACTTTGCTACCTATAATGGGAGAAAATCAAACTTCTTAGCAACTCTGTAGAATGAGGTATCACAGGAGGAACAAGTATGTGTCTGGGCTAGCGGGGTGTCCAAAGGCTATCAGCTTCAGCTCCTCACATATTCATCTCTCAGTTCTCTTTTGCCATCTCCCGAGCTACACCGGAGTGGTGCAGAGCCTTAGGCGAAGGTATCTCACAATACATTCTCAATGCACTGACATGGCATTCAAATCCTTCTCCCTAACATTTTGCCTTACTTTAGCACCTCAAAACCAGGAACATAAGAATGTCCCTCCCATACTGAGGTCCTTCTCATGTCAGTGTTCTCTACCCTCTAAACATTCTATCACCTTTTCTGACAGGAGTAGACTCAATGCAATGCCTGTAAGGTACATTCCAAGCCAAAGTTATGTTATGGCTTTCTGCAGCATCTAGATACTGAGCTTTTGGTTTGCTTAGTAGCATTAAAAAGGTGGTCAGTACTTGCCCTGCCAGGAGGTAAGTACATGGCCAGCCTTCCTTTTGTTTCTTAAAGAACTCCCTTTATTGGCCTAAGCACTAGCTGAAGTCTTCCCATAGGAAGCTCAGCTACTGGTAATAGAACCATTTTTCTGGATACCAAAGAATTCCTTCTCAGTGGGATTTGGGTTACACTTTAGAGTCAGGCCATATGCAAACTCCTCAAGTAACAAAAAGAGGTTGCAAACATTTTAGGAATTTCATAGGTTGGTCTCCTTATGAGACATTACTTTCAACTTTAGCTATCATAAATAATATTACTAGCAGAAAGAATTTCTTTTCTACAGACTGTGATATATCTATCCTTTCTAGATGAACTCCGTATTTTATTTCTTAATTTATCAAGTGTCTGTATTTAAAATCACCTGCTCCTTGTTACCTTCCTTTCTCTTCCCTAATCGGTCTGAAGTTCTAGAAATTAGCCAAGACTCAGAGACAAACAAAATTGAAGATATGCACTGATCTAAGATCTAATCAAGTCCATGCCCTAGGCATCTGGGAAAAACTCCCCCCCCCAACTTTCCTCTAGATTTCTGCCTCCAGGTAGTCTTTGGATCCTCTTTGAAGAGGGCTCTTAATTTATCCTTTCTGTTAGACTCCATAATGAGCCTGTTGGGACCCACTAACTATGACTGCCTTATATACTATCAATAAATTTAGATGGTGGAATCCATTGTTTCTATCTGTAAGGACATTGACATTTCCCTAATTTATCATATTTGATCTATACATGGGACTGTGACAAACATTCCTGTGTCTAGCTCAGGTACAACATCATCACACTTGGAGTGTAGCTGTTCCATTTATTAGAGAAAGTGAAGACTCACAGGCATTTGGGGGCATCCCTTTTTAATCTCAGGATGATCAGGTTCAACATTGGGATAGGAGAATTCACAGGGGATTAATTCTATGAATAAATGCACTGGTTACTTACTTTTAGATTTTTTGAGAGCAAGAACTTTGCTAGAAGATATTTTGGCAGTCGATGTTTTTAGTTCTAGCTCAGTCTTGGTCCTATTGACTTCTTCTGCCATTTTGGCTTCCTGATACTTTGCTTCTTCCTCTGTGACCCAGTCTTGAATAGATTTTGCAATGAGTTCCAGATAATTCCTACATGAGGCAAAGATGAGAGGGTGGGAAGTAGGAAGTATGAGCACACTGGTGCAAAGGATATGGATGAACTCTTCAAATAAAGAAATGATTCTCAGCCATCTGAGTGACAAAAGGTCAGATGTGGATTTCTGCTGAGCATCTGAAAAATGCCTCCTTCTCTTCACAGATAAAGATGTGAAGACAGGGAGACCTTTCCATTCAAGTGAAAGATTAAAGATTTTCTGGAAAGATGTACTTTTTAATTTATGTATGTGTGAGTCTACATATTCAGGGTACCCTTTGACGCTAGAAGAGAACATAAGATCTTCTGGAGCTGCAGTTACAGGTGGTTGGGAGCTTCCTGATACAAGTGTTGGCAACAGAACTTGGCTCATCTGGAAGGGTAGTCTGCAGGGGTGGGGGTGGGGGGGTCTTACTCACTCAGTCATCTCTCCCCACCAATGACTAATGACCTTGATTAACACCAAGAGAGTCAGTAACAGTTGAAGAAACGACTGTCAACAGTCATTACTGGACTGTGACACAGTACAGCCAATCTCTTTTTAGGACGAGTTCACAGCACATTAGAAATCCTTTGACTTGGTCCCTCCCCTACAGTCACTCCTTAAAGAGCCCCTCTCACTCTCAACCCCATCCCCCACTCTCCACCCCTGTCTTGCTAAGCTTACTGGTCTTAGGGGCATCTACCTTATAAAATCAGTTCCCTAAGCTCCTGACATATAAGCTACTGCTTACTAGGTGACAGTCATTGTTGCCTGCAAATCTATTTAAACTATTTGTACTGATGAAAATATTTAAAAATTTAAAATGCTAATAAACTCATATAGACATCTAAAGACTCCCCCAGCAAGGAAAAAATTGCAACATTTAGGCTTGACAGTAAATATTATTTTTGAGAGTACATGAAAGTGAGGCTTAATATTTGAAAAGATAAAGCTAGCTGGGCAGAGTGCTCAGGTTGCATCAGAACTTTACTTCTTGTTCTTTTCCTTCTCTCTTTGCCTGTTTGTGCACGTGTGTGGTGTGTTTATGGCACGGCACCCATGTGGATGTCAGAGGACAATGTGTAAGAATCATTTCTCTTCATCTATAACATAGGTCCTGGGGAATCAAATTAAATCATATCAAGTCATCAACCAGGCAACTGCCTTTAGCTGATGAACCACTTTGTCAACCTTTGATTATTTCTAAAGATATGCTATGGAAATTGTGGGTTATGAATTACAGCACTTGACACCTTCATTTAGAAGGTACCAGACATTTTCAACTTTGTGTGTCTATAAGCAAATGCCTTATAGTCTACTCAGGTTGCTGCATCAAGGTTGGTATTTTAGCTTATGGTTACTCTGCACCACCAGCTCATTAAATAAAATCCTGAAATGATGGTTATTTTCTTAATTCTTCTAATCTGTTAGCAAATTAAAATAATTTACAAATATTTTAAAGAAGTTTTTTTTTTATTTATAATACCTTCTAACTCTGTTCTCTTTCTCCTTCCCTGTCATTGTTCTGGCCTGATTCACTCTCATTTCTTTTGGGGATTGCTGCAGTGGCCTCTAATTAGTACCCCCGTACATCTACAGTTTACTCTCAAATCATCAAACAGACTGAGCCTTTCATTTGTAGGTTAGATAATTTCATTCTTATATTTAGTACCATCCAATGAACATTTCAAATGAAGAAGTAAGTTTCTTGATTGTGAAATGGATGGCTCAGTTAGTAATGTGCATGCTGTGTAAGCACAAGGATCAGTTTCATTCCCAGAACTCATGTGAAAAGCCAGTTGTGGAGACAGAGACACTTGGGTTTTGTTGTTGTTTTGTTTTTCAGGACAGACCAATTTAATCACAATTACCTAGAACATACAATTTATTGTATCTAGGAAAGCATTAAGCCATTAAGCCATATCCAGATTCAAGGTAAACTGAGGACAGCACCCAGCATAACCTTTCACCAGACTGAGTTCTATAGCTGTGTTCCAACATCCAACAAGAATAAACATGTCTTATAAACTGAATGCAAATATTTGTTATAGTGGGCATAAAATCATATCAAAGAAGAATCCAGGGAACAAAATGCACCTGAGGTAAAAGGCCCTTTGCCTTTTCTTCCTGGAGCCTCTCTCACAGTTCTTATAATCCAGTCCAGAGAGGTGTATTTATAATCCTGGACAGGAAGAGGGAGGTGGTCACTGGGTGTCTCAACAAACTGAACAACAAGCCAAGCAATGAACCAACAAACACCAGGCACATGGTACTCGAGGAATGGTGCCTAAGGAATAACCACCTCTGGTTGTACTCTGGCCTCTGCATGCTCAGGCACAGGAATAAATGTATACTTGCACCTTCCCTTCATTCAGATGAACATGCATACACACAATTATGAAAAAAGAACAGAATTCTTGGTAGTGTTTGGAAACAAGGGATATAGGCTGAAACAAAGACAGATTAGTATTCAGATGAGGATAAGCAAGCAATGTTTCAATGACTTTATTACCCATAGATATGTGGTCAGTTAACTACTCCCATATGTATTTTATTTATATTTTAAAAAGTAAAGCTGACAGCATTGGATACAGATATAAAGGTCAAGGCAATTTAGCTTATAGTTTAAATCATAAATGTAAAAAGCTATGCTTTTTATAATCAAAAACTGCCACTTTACAGGTAGAGACAGCATTTCTAGGTAATTTCAAAATAGAAGTATGTGGTGCTTTGAATAAGAATGGTCCCCACTGGCTTATATATATGAATGCTCAGTCATCAGGCAGTGGAATTGTTTGGGAAGGATTAGGAGGCGTGACCTAGCTGGAGGAAGTATGTTACTGGGAATGGGCAGCACTGAGGCTTCAAATGTCAGGCCCAGTCTCTCCCCCGGCCCCCCCCTCTCTCTCTCTCTCTCTTTCTCTCTCTCTCTCTCTCTCTCTCTCTCTCTCTGTTGCCTACAGATAAGACTGTAAAGTTCTCAGCTTCATGCCATGCTTGTCTGCCTCCTGCCATAATGATCATGGACTAACCTCCTAAAATTATAAGCAAGCCCCCAATTAAGTGCTTCCTTTTATAAGGTCATGGTGTTTCATCACAGCAATAGAATTCTAACTAAGGCAACTTGTTAAGAGTGAAATTGTTGCATTTAAGTTTTTAGCTTTTTAATGAAATAGCATCAGTACTATCAGTACCTCTAGCTGTCATACAAAATAATTAATGAATGATTTAAATGAGCATGTATAATTTCTAAAACAATATAAATTGGATTACATCTTTTAAAAAGCATACCCTAAGAAGTAACTAAGAAAATTTTGTTTACCACAAAAATTTGATACTAATATATTTGTAGAATTAAGCAGAATGAAAGCACATTATCAATGAAAATAAAAGCACACAGTATAAGTGTTAGCATGTAAACATCGCCCTAGCTTGCCTCCTGGGCGTGACCGCACTATTCTAGGGTCACCCTGTTGTGACCTTGCCCCCCGCCCCCCCCGCCCACCCATAGAGCGTGCTGAGGGTGTGTCTACATGGTCATTCTTTAAAGAGGGGCAGGTGGCAGAGATCCTTTTCTACCCCTCTCCCTTCTTCTCTCTTCTCTTCTCATTTCTCTCTCCCCCTCCCCCACCCATTCCCTGGATATCCAGACCCCAATAAACTCAACATGGCCTCCTGACAGCGTGTCAGCGTGTTCTGTCCTTCCACGTGCAAAATACTAACAATAAGTGTTACAGCCCTGAGGGGAAAGATATCCTGGCAGTCAGGAGTCAAGATATGCCACAAAGTCACACTGCATAACACACCTGACACATGAGATTTATTGGAAAAGACACAAGAAGGTTCTGCACTAGAGAGAACCAGCAAAGAACTGAGGAGGAGGCAGGAGAAGGATTTGCTTGGAAAGAAATGAAAACATAGACAATTTGTGTGCTCATTTTATATGAATTTTAGGATTGTTTGTGTGATTTATACAAAATGACATATTTTTCTACATACGCATATTTTTATTTATTTGTCTCATTTTATGTGTGTGTGTGTGTGTGTGTGTGTGTGTGAGAGAGAGAGAGAGAGAGAGAGAGAGAGAGAGAGAGAGAGAGAATATGTATATAGACCACCTGCATGCAGGACCCAGCAGAGGTCAGAAGAGGTCACTGGAGTCCCCGGAACTGAAGTTAGGAATAGTCATAAGCTGCCATGTGGGTGCTATGAACTGAACTCGGGTCTCTTGCAAAAGCAACAGGTGCTTTTACTCACTGCGCTTTCTCTGAAGCTTCAATACTATAATTTTAACAGGACTAAAATAGATCTGTAAATCTTTTGAGGTAATACAGACAGTTTATCAATTAGTTCTTCCAACCCAGGACTACAGAATATCTTTTCACTCATGTGGGTTTTATAGTTTCAGTGCATAGATATTTTATTCCCTATTTATATTCATTTTATTTTCTCTGATGCTATTAAAAAGGGTTTGCCTTATTTTATATTTTTCCCAGTTGTTCTCTGCCAGTGTATCAAAACACAACTAAGTTCGATATGTTTTGTATCCTAAAATGTCTCTATATTACCAGCTATAGCAGGAAGTGTGTGTGTGTGTGTGTATTTTTGTGGTCTTTAAGATTTTCTATTTATAAGATTATATCATCTGCAAACAGAATAAATTACTTTTCCTGTCTAATGTGTGTGTCTTCTGCTTATCTCCGTTGCCCGTTTGCTCTGGTTGGCACTTCCAGCTTTAGGCTGAAAGTGTGGTGAAACTGTTTTTCACTTAATGACTATACTGTCTAAGGAGGGTATAAACATCTCTTATTTCCTCAATTGCCATTTTATGGAGTGAGTTGTTTATAGCAACATAGAGTTTTATTTTTTATCACCTATCCATCCAGTCTATGCCTCTCTGATCCTTTTATATTTAGTATTGATATGAAAGGGTTAATTATTGTTATTTTATACATTTTTTTCCTCAGCAGTTCTTCCTTCATTTCTGTTTCCATGAGATTTTGACCAGCTCAGCTTTGATAACTGCTTTTGCTTTCTGGTAAATACAAAGTTCACTCAAAACACCCTCCATATGCAACAATATATTTTAAGATGACAAAAACCTTACTTTGATCATATACTAAAATTTTTTCCTCCATTATCTACATTTATATTACTGATGCTACTACACATTTCTATAGAATTTAACCATTAACTAGTTTTATAAGTGTATTTCTTATTATTAATGCATTTGTCTTTTAACTTTTTGAGTCAAGGTCTTGCTAGGTAGACCAAGTTTTCCAGGAACTCAAGACAATTCTTCTGACTCAACAACTCAAATCTGGGATCAGAAGCATATGCCACCACCATGTTCAACTTTTAATGTCTAATTAAAAAGTAATAAATAATAAACATAAAATAGAAAATCTTCAAGGTCTAGTGACTGTAACAGACTGAATCAGTACTTAAACATATCTACAGGTGTGACTGATTTATTTTCAACTTGTACCAACCACCAAAGAAAAATATATCTTAATCTTCCACAAACTCTTTCAAAAAATAAAAAGTGGAAATAAACAGGGAAAATATCCCCCAGTTACCTTATGAGAATCCTATAATTTGTATATCAAAGTAAAATAAGAACACATAATTGGAAAAGAGCTGAGTCTTGCTCACTTTGAAGCTACAGATTTCCTAGGCAGTACATTAGCAAGCAGAGAATAGTGCTCAGAGTCCTAGGTAGACACAAGAGTACCTTTAACACTAGAATAGATGCTGGCAAAATTGAGCAGTTTCACTGATTAAAGGAAAAATATGTGTATCTTCATTGTCATAGGACAGTAGTAATAATTTTTAACCTGATAAAGAATATTTAGAATTGTTATGCACTGAATCTTTAAAATATTTCCTTTATCCCATATAGCAATATAATAATGTTCTCATAGGTATGCTGGAGGGAATGTTCTCTAAGTTATACTGGAGCGAAAGATCTCAGAGTTACAGTGGAGGTCTAGTAATCAAGTGATGCCAGGAAAGAAATAAATAAAACATAAATATTGGCAATGAAAAACACAAACTAACGGTTCAAATACATCTACTGCACACTTGAATTAAATTGTAATTTTCAAATGAAAGTGTTTATGGCAATCTATTCCCCCAGTTGTTTTTAGGTCCATTTCTTTTGTCTTTGTTTTGGGATTATGTCATTGTTATATGTAAAATAAAGTTTCTGGCCTGTCTGGCCTGTGATCCAGACCCACAGACGTGCAGTACCACAGAAACACACAGACACTTATATTAATTCCTATGGCTCAGAAATATTGCTAACTAGCTCTTTCATCTTATCTCAATCTATTTCAATTAATCTATGTAGTCATGTGGCTTGGCACCTTTCCTCAGAGCAGCATTTAACTTGTTTCCTCTGCGTCTACTGCCATCACATCTGGTGTCTCTCTGGAGTCTCTGCTCTGCTCTTCTTTTTCCCAGAATTTTCTTAGTTTGGTAGCCCCACCCACACTTCTTGTCTGCCTCTGGACAATCAGCTTTTTATTAAACCAGTAGGAGGAACAAATATTTTCAATGTACCAGAACACAGTCCCACTATAGTTAGTTATACATACAGTAAGTACTGAGTACACATTAAACAGCACTGAGATAACAAGATGTCCCGGCTATTAGTGAGGAGGGAGAGCCACATTCTATGGGAACAAACAAATGAAAAGCCAAAATAAAACAAACAAGACCTACTGAGCCAGTGACTCTTAGATCTCTATTTCCTGGTAATCTGCCTGGTGATTTTGCTAGTCCTTTGGTTGCTCTACAATCTTTTCCAGAGCCAATAGTGTTAAGAAAAGTCAAGCTGTTTTGTAGTCATTACTTTAATGTCCCAGTGTCAATCTTGCTACTGTTGAAATGAATAGAAAATATTTAAATACCATCTCCATTAGATGAAGGCAAGAGTGATGCTCACTCTTGATAGTGTTAGTGCCAATACCCAGCACAGTCTGTAACACACGGTACCTACTAATTTAAGAAGCTAAATTGAATCTATAGCACTATATAGATGCTTTCATTGAGTTGAACCTCAAAGGCCAGCTTAAGGAACCAAACAAAATTCTAAGAGGTAACTCAGCCACTGTTTAATTAATAAAATTATCTAAGTCACCTGAATCCAACGTTAGAGTGAAGAGCAATATTCCAATATTCACAGTGCAGACGCTGTATATTCATTGGATTATGAAAAACCAGAAGTAAAGAATTGTCCTGTGTGTGGTAATAAGAGTCAACACATCTGTATTGCTGATGGGCTTCCTGAAGAACCTGGAGATAAAATAATTGTATTGTATTTGGTTGTTTTTTCTCCAGAGAAAAGTCTACTGCTAGAGCAACATGTCTGTCCCTTCCCCTCTCATTTCTACATCACTGGCCAACTTTCAGTTTCCAGTGGATTCTCTCCAAACTACTAAAAATTAAGATCATAAAATATAGTGAATTTTGCCAGCTGAAAGCCCTAGAACAATTAGAAGCAAACTCATGTAGAAGGAGTAGACAGCAGAAAATAATCAAACTTAGAGCTGAAATCAATATAATTGAAACAAAGTAAACAATACAATCAATGAATCAAAGAGTCAGTTCTTTGAGAAAGTCAACAAGATAGATAAATCCTTATCCAAACTAACCAAAAAGCAGAGAGAGAGCATCCAAATCAACAAAATCAGAAATGAAAAGGGGGACATAATGACAGGTACCAAGGAAATCCAGAGAATTATTAGGTCATACTTTGAAAATCACAAAAATGATTCACAAAAATGTCACAAAAATGTAGAACCTAGAAGAAATGGATAGTTTTCTGGACAGGTACCACTTACCAAAGTTAAATCAAGATTAGATTAAAGACCTAAACAAACCTATAACCCCACAGAAAATTGAAGCTGTTATTAAAAGTCTCCCAAGTAAAAAAAGCCCAGGACCAGATGGTTTCAGTGCAGAGTTCTACCAGACATTCAAAGAAGAACTAATACCAATATTCCTCAAACTGTTCCATACAGTAGAAACTGAAGGAATATTGCCAAACTCTTTTTATGAGGCCACAATCATTCTGATATCCAAGCCACTCAAAGATGCAACAAAGAAAGAGAAATACAGACCAATCTCCCTCATGAACATCGATGCAAAAATTCTCAATAAAATTCTGGCAAACTGAATCCAACAACATATCAAAAAAATCATCCACCATGATCAAGTAGGCTTCATCCTGGATATGCAGGGATGGTTTAACATATGAAAAACTGTGAATGTCATCCATCATATAAACAAATTGAAAGGAAAAAAAAAACATGATCATCTCATTAGATGCTGAAAAAGGCTTTGATAAAATCTAACATTCCTTCATGATAAAAGTCCTGGAGAGATCAGGAATACAGGGAAAATACCTAAATATAATAAAGGCAATATACAACAATCCAACAGTCCAACATCAAACTAAATGGACAAAAACTCAAAGCAATCCCACTAAAATCAAGAAGAAGACAGGGCTGTTCTCTCTCTCCTTCCCTATTCAATATAGTTCTTGAAGTTGAAGCTAAAGCAATAAGAGAACAAAAGGAGATTCAGGGGATACAAATCGGGGGAAAAAAAGAAGTCAAATTATCTCATCATCTCTTGCAGATGATATGATTGTTTATGTAAGTGATTCCCAAAATTCTACCAGGGAATGTCTGAAGCTCATAAACACCTTCAGCAATGTAGCAGGGTACAAGATTAACTGAAAAAAAAAAAAAGGGCTGAGAAAGAAATAAGAGAAACATCACCCTTTACAATAGCTATAAATAGCATTAAATATCTTGGCATAACTCTAACCAAAGAAGTAGCAGGCCTCTTTGACAAAAGCTTTAAGTCACTGAAGAAAAAAATTAAAGAAGATATCAGAAAATAGAAAGACCTCCCATGCTCTTGGATAAATAGGATCAACATAGTAAAAATGGCAATTTTTCCAAAAGTAATCTACAGATTCAATGCAATACCTACCAGACTCCCAACACAATTTTTTACAGACCTTGAAAGAGCAATACTCAACTTCATATGGAATAACAGGAAACCCAGGAACGCCAAAACAATCCTGGTCCATAAAAGAACTTCAGGAGGCATTACCATCCCTGACTTCAAGCTATACTATAGAGCTATAGTAATAAAAACAGCCTGATATTGGCATAAAAATAGGCTTGTAGATCAATGGAATCAAATCAAAGACCCTGAAATTTACCCACATACTTGTAAACACCTGATTTTTGACAAAGAGGACAAAAATATTCAATGGAAAAAAGATAGTATCTTCAACAAATGATGTTGGCATAACTGGATGGTAGTATGTAGAAAAATGCAAATAGATCCAAACTTATCACCCTGCACAAAACTCAAATCCAAGAGGATCAAAGACCTCAACATAAACCCAGCTACACTGAACTTGATAGAAAGGAAAGTGGAAAATACCCTCCAACGCATGGGCCCAGGTGACCACTTCCTAAATATAACACCAGTAGCACAGACACTAAGAACAACAATTAGTAAGTGGGACATCCTGAAACCAAGAAGCTTCTGTAAGGCCAAGGACACAGTCAATAATACAAAAATCAGCCTACAGAATAGGAGAAGATCTTCACCAACTCTACAGCTGACAGAGGACTGATTTCTAAAATATATAGAGAACTCAAAAAAACTAGAGCCCCAAACCCTAAATAACCCAATTAAAATATGAGTGTGTCAGAACTAAAAGGAAAACTCTTGACAAAAGAATTACAAATGCCTTAAAGCCACTTGAAAAATTGCTCAACATCTTTAGCCATCAGAGAAACGCAAATCAAAACAACTTTGAGATACCACCTTACACCTGTCAGAATAGCTAAGATCAAAAACACAGAGGACAGCCTATGCTGGAGAGGATGCAGAGCAAGGGAAATACTCCTCCATTGTTTGTGGGAGTATAAACTTGTACAGCCACTATGGAATGCAGTATGGTGGTTCCTCAGAAAACTGGGAATCCATCTCCCCAAGGATCCAGCAATACCAATATTGGGCTTATACCCTAAAGATGCACATTCACACCCCAAACACATTAGCTCAACTATGTTCATGGCAGCATTGTTTGTCATAGCAAGAACCTGGAAACAACCTAGATGCCCCTCAATGGAAGAATGGATTAACAAACTGTGGTACATCTACACAATGGAGTACTACTCAGCAGTAAGAAAAAAATGATATCCTAAAATTTGCAGGCAAATGGATGGATTTGGAGAATATCCTCCTGAATGAGGTATCACAAGCCCAGAAAGAGAAACATGGAACGTACTCTCTCATTAGTGGACTTTACACAAATAGCAAAGAACACCCAAGCTGAAAAGCATAATCCCTGCACTTGTGAAAAGCTTGGGATCAGAAGGAACTTAAGAGAGACATCCAGGTATTCTCCTAGAAAGAGAAAATAGAGAGGATCTTGCTAGCTAATTGAGAGCATAAGAAGCCACAACCATGATGGTATGGGAATGAATCATGAGAGCAGGAGATGGAACAACAAGGAGGGAGAAAACGAAAGAGATGGAGATCTTAATAGAGGAAGCCAATATGGGGTTTAAAAAGGCTTGGTACTAGGGAAGCCTAGAAGAACTCACAGGATGTCCCTGGCTAGGTCTCCAACCAATAGTGAAGGTGTTGCCTAGACAGAACTTCCCTATAATCAAATGAGTAGCCACCTCAAGTGCCATCACAGAACCTACATCTAACAATGAATAGAAGTAGAGACAGAGATACATGGCTGAGCACTGGGTTGAGCTCCTGGTCCAGCTGAGAGCAGAGGAGACGACTCTATATGAGCAAGGGGATAGGGTTTATGTGGAAAATTCCCACAGTGATGGCTGGCTGGTACTCATGGGAGCTCACTGAATTAAGAACAGCCACTGGGGAACCTTCAAGAAAGTAACTAGGCCCTCCAAGGATAGGCAGCTGTCCACTGACATGAGCAGTATGTAGAGCCTGGGGGGAGGGATCAGACTGTGTTTCTGTGCATGGACTGGCACTTCTGAGCCCATTCCCTCCAGAGGAACACCTAACACAGTCTTGACATTAGGATGAGGAAATTGGACCTGTCTGGATTGGATGCTGAACTGATCTACCTTGGGAATTCTTGTCCTTTTGGGGGAGGGGATGGGAGGATGGGGAGAAGGGAAGCTGAAGCCTGACCAGGAGGGATTGGGAGGAGGAAAGGAAGGAGAGCAAGGGGATTCATGGGGGAAAAAGGACTTTATTTTATAAATAAATAAATGAAATAAAATAAAAATATATAGTATATTTCGTGAGCCTTTCAATAACTCTTATAGAAAAACAACCAGAAACAGTAGGTTCCAAAGGTGGAGATACTTGCGAAGTGTTCTCCACAAGTCTTAGTAGATGGTGATCGGTCAGTTCTTCCCCGACCCTCCACTCTTTGGTTGTTTTAAGGCAGGTTTCTCTGTGTAGTACTGGCTGTCCTGAAACTCACTCTGTAGACCTGCTGGCCTTGAACTTGGAGATTCTCTTACCTCTGCCTCCAGAGTGCTAGGATTAAAGTTGTATGCCACCACTGTCCAGCTAACCAGTCAGTTCTTTATCTAATACTTTTTTTTTTGCCTCTGTATAGTTCACTTCATGTTTAGCACCATTTAATATTGCAATAAAATGGGCATCGTATACTAGGCTGTGCCTGACCTGCTCCAAGTTCGCAGCCCAATACCTCAACCTTTACTGTGAAAGTATTTGAAGGTCTTTGGATGTGGTTCCCATGACTGGGTTTGTGTCCTTATCATCTGAGACACTGGCGCTTGCTCTCTCTTCTTCCTGTCTCTGCTATGGATAACTCAGCAGGGCAGCATGCTGGGCAAACCAGGAAGCTGGGCAAGTCTTCATCAGGAAACAACCACCCTAGAACCTCGTATTTGTTTTTCCTACACTTGTATTATTTAATCCCCTAGCTGAAAATATTTTGTTATGGCAGCCTGAGTAGACTAAGGTAATAGCTAACATTGTTCTTTTCTGTTTCTGAACGTCACGTGGCATGTGTCACCATAAGGGTCTTGCTAAGAACAGTATTTGTAGGTTCTAGTGCCAAAGTTAGAGCCATCTGTCTTCCAGCTCTGATATTCCTCTTCCCCACAGGGTGCCCTCCATGCATAACCATGTTATAGTGAAATGAGGTAGTGGTCTTTCTGATAGATTCCACCTCTGCCTTGTTTTTAAAATATAACACACTCAGCCTGCACTGCAATGGAAGTCACCAGCAGAGGGCGCCAAGGCATAGCTGCTTTGTCTTGCTTCCTTCTCAATGTCAGGCAACCATAGGAAATTGTCCACAGGAAAGTGGGGAGCAGTAGGCTTTTGTTTGCGTTTTCAATGTCAATCTGCTGTAGGCAGCTTTGTGTGCTCTGCCATGAGGATAACCTCAAGGAATTGCTAGCATGTCAGGAAAGGGTTGTTTCGGTTTTGCCTTTATTTCTACACTGTAATAGACTCAAAATAATACATTTATTTCTCAGTCTAGTCCTCTGTACGAGTGCCTTGGTGGAGTGTCATGTGAACGCTTACTTCTGATGTCTGAGGCACTACACATTTCTCACCTACTGTTCTTGAAAGGCAAATTCCTCTGAGACTATAAACCCAGGAAACCAAAGTTTGCTTATATTGAGCATGTTCCCTTTTCCCTTTAGAAGTCCAGTGCTCTGGCATCCTTGCTCTGACTATTGGCTAAGATTACCAGAGTTGTGACTGACTCTCAGCATTTGAAAAGCGTTTATGTTACTTTTCCTTTTTACAAATTGGTGCTTGCCGCTCACACATGCTAACACTGTTGTTCATGAAGAATGAGTGTTGAGATGCTGCTGTGACTCGGTGTGAAGGGTTGGTCTAACATTAGCAAGGGCCTAGGAGTTGACCACTGGTACCACAACCAACAACCATCACCACAACAGAAGCAATCAGCAAAAAGCCGAGAAGACATGCTCGGCACTGTTCCAGGAACACACAAATGAAGTCGATGGACAAAACTTTCTTCTGTAACTGGATTAAGGTTACCACAGGACACTCTGAGTTCTAACCAAGTGGTTGATGGGATATCTGAATTATAGGGAATGAACTACAGTTAGAATCAGAGAGGTCTGATATTTAGGATATTTCAATAGATGGTTGAGACTGGTGGTCGTTTAAAACTGAGAGTTAGACCCTACAGTTTCCCTTGCAGAAGGCAGTAAACGTCTACCTGGCTACTGTCTATTTCCTACCTACTGCAGCAGAAAAGAGGGTGGCAGACCATAGAATGAGAGCCGTGGGGTTCAAGAACAGAGGATCCCAGCCACTAGTGTCGGAGAGGAACATCCGAGAGAAACCAGGAATTATATAAATGTCTAAATCACAACAAACACAAGTCACAAATGTGGGCCACATAGGTAATTCTCAATTTTAGAGTTACTCCATTTTAAAAGCTAAGGCAGGTACAATCGATGGCAATGGTATATTTTGTTTCACTCAACATATGAAAATGTTATTGTTTCAACATGGAGTAGATATAAAAATTATGAATGAGATATATCGTTATTTCATGCCAAGTCTTTGAAACCCAGTGTGTTTGGCCTGTTTGGCTACATGCAGCGTGCTGCATGACTGTCTTCTTTCTTGTTGCATTATTCTTTTCTGTGGAGGACCATTTTTCTTTACCATTGGCAGGGTTGGGAAATTGCTATTCTTTTTATAATATGGCTCTGTAGAGTCTTCTGGCTTTAAAAATATGTGGGATGTAAATCTGATCAAAATGTGATTCAAATTAGAAAAACAAATCATACAGAGTACAGGTCTTATAAAATCTAAACCCAGCATGTGTTCATTTCTGGATTTTCTACTATTTTTCATAGCAGTTAAAACCATGTTTTGAAATGAGGGGATTGTTTTTTTCTTGTTTCTCAATTAGCAACAGACTCTTGGTCAAGGTGCCTCAGTTTCTACGATTTAACCATTTCTATGTCATAGGCTTATTCTGAGGAGTATGCTTATATACAACAGTTGTGACCTGGCCAGCAGCGCTTAGTGCAGTAACTGTCAGCCATCACTGCTACTATCACTGACCTGCTCATTCAGACACAAGCCACCTGTAAACATAAAGAAGTCTAAATAAAATGGAAAGACATCAGATAGGAAAAACAATGAACGGTGCCTCCTGGTCAAGCCCAGCTTTTCTTTAGAAAATACTCAAAATAGTCTTTCCCGAAAACAGCCTCTCTTTAAAAGTATACTTTCAACCATTTGGGGGATTTCCTGGGAGTGCACGGCTCAGTGTGGGAACAAACTCATTTTATAGCTGAAGCCAACGGGAATACTCAGTTGACCTCCATCCAAGAGAGTGACCCAGAAGTGAACTGTTCCCAGTTATAGCCCAGCTCTCCAGACCTATCCGCGCCCGTGCGCACCGGGTCTGCTCGAGAATCACAGCCCATAAATACCTGAAGCAGGACTTTCGGCTGAAAATGTTCAGTAAAGCTCCAGTCCGTTAAACTGCGCTGCTGTGTTTTCTTTATGTCCTCGAGATGAGCTTCCACCACCATCTTCTTGGGTTTCTTAAAAAAAAAATATCCACTGGAACACAATTTCAGCTCTAATTTGTGCACCTCCAAATGGAGCCCTGTTAGACTCTGTGGACTCACCCCCATGTGCCCCAATCCATTTAATTGTGGGAATCTGCATATGTATAGATCCATATGGCAACATTTTAGGAAGGCTGCTGCCAGAAAGAAGTACGCCTTTGACTCCCCCCCCACCACTCTTTTTTTTCAAATGTGCAACATAACCTAAATATTTTTATTGTTAGGTTATACTCTTTGGAGTACTGTTAACAATTATAGGCAGGTTTTCTGAACTCACTTCAAGACCGCGTTAGTTCTACATAGGTTGTATGGTCAGCAGGTGTTTGTGAGGTTGCCAAGCCACACTGTCTGGAGAGGGGCAGGGAGTGGGAAAGTTCCTCCTAAGTGAGTGAGGCCGATAACGTTAACCCCTTTCACTCCAGATGGAGGGGTATGAGATGTGGAAACAATCCCTTTGCCCCTAACATCAGCAACATTTTCCTTTTAAGAGTCTCTCTCTCTCTCTCTCTCTCTCTCTCTCTCTCTCTCCCTCCTCAGTTTGGTCAGGGGTTTTCTCAGATCATCTTACTTGTCATCTATACTTTTAGGAAAATAATTCCTTACTTTTTCAGGAGACCCATCCTTTGTGGCTGCGTCATCTTTGATCTCGTTGTCCATGGTCTGCTCTGTAAATCAAAGACACCAACATCCAGTTGTGTTTGGGCTTTGTTCTTGCCTTCGGTCAGTGCTGTGTCTTTCTGTTGCCCATATGATCTATGTCTTTGTGCTGAAAAGGTGATTCCTGAGAGGCATGTTTCGTGTCTCCAAAGAGGTGTTTGTGTCAATAATTCTAAGTCAACGCCTACCTAGAATTTATCCTAATCTCTTTGAAAAGAATCTGGCTTCTTATATGATGTGCATTAAATCATACCAGCTTTTCTTTCAGGCTGTGTATCATTTGCTTCTTACAGTGTGCCTTTGCCTTCACAAATTCTAAATATTTACTGAATAGACTAAATCATTGGGTCTCTGCTTTCATTTCCTACTCTGTGACCATCACAAAACCTTTGCAGAATTTTTTGTGAGCCTTGCCTGGTGGATGACAGACCAGGGCAAGGGCAGGGGTGTGCATGGGAAAACTATTACTGAATTCACCTATTATGGAGTGCTGGCACCTTGAGATCTTCTTTCCACTCCTCATTAACTTATTACGTAATGACCACGTGTATACTGACAAGTGGAGTATAACAGAAATTAGTTAAATGGTAAATAAGTGAGCATTTGGACTCCAATGACCATGTCATGGACCAATATGAGTGAGGCACATTAGCTCTCCCACAAACAAGAGTAAACTTACGTGATGATAAGGGCTGTGCTATCATTGTTGCCTAGGAAGCAGGGACCATCTGAATGGGCAAGAAAGGAACACTGGTGACTTTCACATCATGAAGTGCACCAGGATAAATGAGACAACAGAGAACGCTGATGAATTCCCTACTGTAATTTCCCCAACATTTGATGAAACAAAAGGAGTGTGTGTGAAGAGGCTGAGTGTTAACAGGAACGTATTTTGGTGTTCGTAAACGGCTGAGGCAAGCTGACTTCTAAACCATCCTGGGGATAACTGAAAATCACATGCCACAAAGCTGTGTGTGTAAATTGCTGCAGCCCCACTCTCCCAACACATTTGCCCCATTCCTGCCTTGTTCCTCCCACTTCGGCTGGACTGGCCAGCTTGCCGTGTGTGCCGGCAGTCCTACATTCGCTTTCCCTTCATCCACCATATTTTACTCCAAGCTATTTGCCTCCTTCACACTCTGGTCACCTTCCTGAGAACCTCTGCATCTTATTATGCTTCATTTTAAGTCATAGCATTGATCAGTGAGGGATCCCATTTGTTCATGGCCTGGCCCTCACCTTCGAATAGTAGTTGCTGAAGAATGTGCCCTCTGTGCATCCTATGCACCCAGCACCTGGTGGGAATTCAGTGATGCTTTTTTTTTTTTTTTGATTGAATGGGGTGAATCTATATCACATATTGAACTTTATTAAAAGGATGGCAGAGTCATAAAGAAAATAGAAATGTTAAAGGAAATCTGTATGAAAGGCTAATATGAGTGTGAGCATAAGATTTACCTTTTTATTCTGTTGCAAAGAGACCTATACATGGGATTCTAGGGTTGGAAGGGTAATAATTACTACCAAGGACAGGCTAGTGTTCTTCTCTCTCAGGTGCACAGCTTCTTATGTGTTTGGCCCTAGATCCCTCCTGCCAGAATTGCTTCAGGTGATTTCATTTTGATTTGGAGGAAGATGCTAAGGTCAATTCAGTTCAGCATTTGTATAAACATATCCACTGAAGACAAAACTCAGGCCAACTATAATTCTAAATAAACCATAATGTCCCTTGAGTCTTTGAAGCAACTGATATCTGTAGAATAAAAATCTTTCTATCCTGAAGCCTGCCAGATTTCCAGGAGGTTTGATATACCCTCCTCCGTCTAAAGATCCAGGAACAAAATCAGCTTCTTAGAAAGCGTGTTCAAAACGTATGTACCAACAATTTTGTCAAAGGAGAGAGCATTCTAGTACTAAGCTGAACTCTATTTAACAGAAGGATAAAAGCCATTTTTTTTCCTCTCTGTCCAATTCCTGATTTCAACCACATAATCCTTTGACAGTGTGATTCAGTAGTTTTTGACACATCTGGAAATGGATGCTTTTCCTTCCCTTTGAAAAACAGCTTTCCTAATCTGTTTTACTTTAGAGATAACAAGATCCCTCTGCAAAGCAGTTACTTTATTAAAAAAAACACCCAACAAGCGTAGAGGGCACATCTAAACCTACAGCCTCATGGTTATCAACTCTCAGGTTTTTCATAAATATCCAATGGGCCCTGTCAAGTTCAAAACAGTCTCAGATGGAAACCCAGGGTTTTGTTAGGAAAAGCATGGATAGCTAACCCTTCATGTGCAGAAACAGGCGTATTGATGCCTGGGATGCCAGAACAGTTGTGCAGGGAAACATGAGGATGATTTCTGCTTTGTGCAAATGGAATTATAGTGGCTGCCTTTGAAGTATGCACTAGAGTTAGGGAAGGTGGAAGCTCAGACAACTTCCTCTTACAGGAACAGTCATGAAGATGATGGAGATACACAGCCAGCTGCCTCCTCTGCTCACATCCAGTGGCTCCTGAGTGTAAATCTGCACACACTAATGAGGAGCTCCTAGGGCTGGACACCTGCCCTCAAAATTGCTGGGGCCCCAGAACATGCCATCTATGACAGCATTTCAGCCTGAGGATTGGGAGTCTTAGAGTCATCCACTCTCCACCAGGCTCCATAACAGCATGGCTGGTTTGATGGCCAGGTGGCAAAAGTTGCCTAAAGAAAGGAAGCTGCAAACCTGCTGCCTCAGAAAAGCAAAACAGAGCAAAGTAAACACCCCTGACCTCCGTCTCTCCCGGCTGATTCTGGTTCCATGTTAACACAAAGTGACCTTTAGCATATGTATGCATCCAGGGTGTATGATGCCCTGACAACCAGGGCTAACTTACTCTGATCGCACTCTCTCTCTCTCTCTCTCTCTCTCTCTCTCTCTCTGTGTGTGTGTGTGTGTGTGTGTCTTGTAAGATAGACTACCAGGTAGACAAATTTAGACCATAGAAGAAATCTATGCTGGGAAGGAAGAAACACAAGACAGCAAACCCAGGGTAAAAGGTAAGAAATTCTGAATATGGCCAAGCTATTAAGTAGTGTCATGAGAAATTTCTAGGGCCTAGAAAGCCTTGTTCTGAGGTAAGGCAGAGGGCACTGCTGTCCTGTTCCTATGCCTACATGATTGAACAAGCCATTTAAACCTCTCTGTTCTGACTTTCTCATCTGTTGAACTGAAGTGAGCATCTGGCTCATTGGTTCAGAGTTTCTATAAAGCAGGAGTATACAGAAGAGCCATGTCATGGTTGGGACACAGCAGAGCGATACTACATCAGCACCAGCTTCTCTGTCTTCTTTCCCTCATATATCTACCCTGATGACAGCTAGCAGGCTGCCTTTCACAATTCTGTTCCCTTCCGCTGTTCCTTCTCCCCTCATCAGGAGAAAGAAGATGTCAGGATAACCATCGTCAACACCAATTTAACTCCTGTGACTTGGGGGAGCTCATATTTACCTTCAACACATCTTTTACTATTATGAACTACAACACACACAGAAAAGAGCCCATAGCATGACTGCTTCATACTACAGACAGTTATAAAGAAAAATCCCAGAGCCTCCTTCTTGTGCATGTCTCTATCAGCCACAGCCTCCTTTGGTAGACTCTCTGATTAGACTGTGTGTGTGTGTGTGTTTTGGTTTCTACATGTAGTTACAAATGGTGATACTTTGTCTTTTCCTCATCAAGCCATACTCTTGATGAAATGGCTAGGAGATAACACAGCGCTCCTGGCACACATTTTTCTAATCTCGGAGGAAAGGGCTCACATTTTCATTGTGGTATATAATATTTATTGTCATAAAAACAACTTTTATAAAATTGACTCCTACTATTGCCAGTTTGTGAAGAGTTTTCTCACTGTTTACCATGGAAATTTAAATGCTTCTTATATTTATAGTCTATAAACCAACCCCTATTTTTTCACTAATGCTAATCAATAAATCATATTTTTTACAGTTATGTATTTTTCTTCTGATTCTCTTACAATATAATTTTGTTAGGAGATACTATTATGGCTTGGTGTCTGCTCAGTAAACTTTCTCAGACTTCATTTCAGAACTTTTTAGCTGTGCTCATGAAATAGCTATGATCATGAGCTTGTTTCTTTTCTGTTACTCTTAGTGAATTTCATTATAGTGTTTATCCTAATTATACAAAATGACCGAGGGAGGGTATTGTACCTTCTGTTTTCTGAAATATTTTTGTTGCAGTCACAATGATCTGTTTACTGAGTGGTTTACTGTTTGCTAATGACATCCCAGCTCCAGGCTGGGTATGCCCTACTGAGTATGGCTTTCAGGTAATTAAATCCATTGCTTACAAGACTATTTAACTTTCTTATTGTTTGATCATTGAGTTTTTTCGTACATTACAAACTTCCAGTAATTTTCCCATTTTATTCTCAAATTCAGTAGAATAAAATTGTTTACCTCTTCTTTGTGTTTCTGTGGCAGTGGGGATTGAACCTGGGGCCTTGCTCATGACAGGCAAGGGCTCTATGACTGACTTTATTCCCTGCACTCTTTCCATTTTTAATGTTGAGACAGGGCCCCCTGAGGAACCTACACTGGCCTTGAACTCAGTCTGTAGGCCAGTGGGTCCTCAGATCTGTGATCCCCACTCCCCGCCTCTTGCAGCTGTGATTCCAGGCTGCTCCTCCAGGCTGAGCTATCCATATCTTTTGAATCTCTATAGGATCTGAGTGAAGTCTGTTGCTTTGTCCTAGACAGAATTTTATTTCTAAGAAGATGTTTCTCTTGATATGGTTATTTGTGCCTTCTCTTCTTTTTTTTTGTGTCTAGTCTCATAAAATGTTTGATAATTTAACTTGCTTTTTTCAAGCAGCCCAGTTTTTGTGGTTTTATTATTTCATTTTTTATGTTTTTCCACTTTGTTGATTTCCTTCTATGCTGTTGTCTTCCTCTGCTACTTCATTTGGACTTTTTTTTGCTATTGTTCACTGCTACAGTTGGTCTGAGGAAGCACATCTGTCCAGAAATGAGCTTAACCTGAGCTATAGAAGGATTTGTGATTGTTAGAGAAAAGCCAGAATTCCTCACAAACTGGGGAGGCAGGTGTCAGTCTGTCTGCCAAAAGGAGTCATTTTCCTGACCTGTTGCAGAAGTGACATGTGGCTTTCCATTGACATGTGCCTGCAGTTCGTACCAAAGCCCATGCTGGCCTCAGGCTCCTTCAGTCCCTGTTCACACATAACAGTTACATATTTCAAAGCCCCCACACCTTCTCACCTCCTCTCCCCTAAACTCCCAGGCTCCTTCTGCTCTGAGATCCTTCTCCCCAGCTCTCATCATCTTTATAACCTCTATGGTATTTCCATAATCTTTTCCCCTTGCCCAGGCCATGTCCAGTCTGCTTCTCTTCGCTCTGGACTTTTCCAGATGACTCTGGATAGTCGTTCTTCTCTCTCCTCCCCTCCCTTTTCTCCTTCCCCCACCTCTGTCCGCAGACTCTCTCTTCTCCATAACAACTGCCCCCTTATCAGGGAGCAGCCACTTTGCTGGTTCCTTCATGGTTCTCCTCCATATAGCTAAATAACTCGGGGTTGAAGTTTAACTAGTTAGCTGTCAGGCTCTTTCTGGAATGTGCTAATTCAAAGCTCTCAGTGTGTCAGCATCATCTTCTTCAGCTGCGCCATACACATTTTTATGTTCAGCGTTTTTATTATTACTCAGTATGAAATAGTTCTCTACTCCTAGTTCATTTTATGTCATGTTTTTTTTATTATTACTCAGTTTGAAATAGTTCCTAATTCTTATTGTAAGCTTTTCTTTCACCTAGATGTGTTATTTCTTAGTTTTCAGTCACATGGAACCTCCTTGTTGTAATTAATGTCCACTATGTCACTGTATTATGAGAATATGTTCTGTGTAATTTTAGTTTTGTGAAAATTTGTTACAATTGGTTGTACAGACCAGAATAAAGTTAATATTTCATAAATAAACATACTTGCTACCTCCGAGAAGATATGTATAATCATTCATATACTGCTTATATGAATGATTACAGAAAGTAGCAAGCCAAAAAAGCAAGGCATAAAGAAAGTATAGCTCAGTTAAAACATCTCCTGACTACAGCACATAATATAGGGGAAGGAGACAAGGTGCAAGGAGACTTCAGGGTAAGGAATGTGGTACTAGAAGTGTGTGAAGGAGACCATGCTCCCTATGGCAGATAGTAGGGAGCTGCTGAGAAAGATAGGAAAAGGCAAAGAGATCTGCGTTGCAGGCAGGCACCTGACAGGATGTCTGTGTGCAAAGCACATGCTAACTTAATCCAGTGCGCACTGTACCTCCTAATGTCACCATGTACAAGGCTGTACCTGAGGATAGAAGCAGTGTCCTGAGCTAAAACAGGAGCAAAAAGGAAGGTACGCTCACCGAGTACTGGTTTCATGCCAAGCTTTCTACTTGGCATTTCGTTAGTCATTACAGTAATTTTAGCATGTGCTCATGAAGTCCTGATGGTGAAAGTTTACATTGGGTTCACTATGCTGCGTCATCTGAGAGGATGCCTTGAAAGACAGCGTTGGGAAGGAAGGACTGAAAAACCACACTCCATACATTTTCTTAACCAATTAACTCAGACATTAAAATCTGTTTTTTTTTTTTTTTTTTTTTTTTTTGTTCAGATGAAGAAGCATGTACAATTAAATGATGCCCTTTAAACTTTTCTCCCTTTTTGTGTCTAAGCATAACAACAGAGTCTGCATACACTTCACTTACCCATGGACTCTGGCTGGGGACACATGGACCCACTGATCTCCTTCTCTGATAGCTGTCTGATACCAACATCTGAGGTTCTCATAGTGTCAGAAGCAGAAAACTTTGCATTGTTCACAGCAGGCTGATCATCTGGGGAATTTCTGTATCTCTCCACTTCTTGCTCAGCCTTTGACAAATTCTGGTCCACAAACAGTATTCTGTCTTTGTTTTCAGTTTCTAGGTGGGATGAAGAGCATCTATTAGATACAGTAGCAGGATGGCTGACTCTCACCCCTTTCATGCAGCATACCTGCCACTGGGTTGGCCTTCTGGCTGTTCATCCTGTGGATGCACCGCTGCCTTATCTGCTTAGCGAATCTAGCGGGGTTGTCCCAAGGAATGTTGAAAATCTCAGCATCAGTTTCACTGACTACCTCGACTGGCTTGAGCTGTCCTGTCTCGTCCACCTCTGAGAGCTTCAGGCTCTCGAAAGTAAACACCTTGAAGGCTCTTTCTACTTCATTCCAGCTCAGGACTTCTGTAAGAGAGCAGACCTCCTGCCTTGAGGAAGGCTCTTATTAGTACATGATACAGGGCTGACACAGGGACAACTGAGGGGTGCCAATGGTTCATGCCATGATGGGTGCTGACTTGGCTTGTAATACAGGCTTTCGAAGTCTTCAACAAATATCAAGGAGCCTGAATACTAAGAAAATCACAGTTAAGATGTTACAGATCTGATAGATTTTTCCAAACATCTTCATGACTTGATCAGAGTTTGGCATCCACATTCACTTGCCTGAACGGTACTCTATTGGTTTAAATGCCTTCTATTTAAGATTTATGGTTGGCACAAATGGCTTTTGAAATTTGTGTCTATGACATTTAGAAGGTTTTCCTGTTCATTTAGGTTTAGGAAAAAATATCTACAAGAACTGCTACTCTCTAAATTTGTGCTCTGAAGTTTATTGGAGCTCAGTTGTCACTGTTCAACTGCATTCATGATACGTCACTAAGCTTTGAGAAGTGAAGACACGTGACCTGCTGAGCATCCTCAAAAAAGTTGTCCTGATTGTCGCATACAGAAAAGGCTCATAGTGAAAGGGGGAAAGCATATAAGGTGCTCTGGAAAGCCACTGAAACAGGCCTGGGAGCTGTGGTGGACCAGCCTGGGGTGGTACTGGGCCATGGTGGATGTGGGATGTGACTGAAAATAAAGCAGGGTGACTGCAGGGTTCAGTCTGTTTCGGAGTCCCAAGAGTAGTCTATGAGACTGAATTCCAGATGTGTGTGTGCATGTTTATGTCTTTGATGTGCTGCTGAATTTGGTTTACAAGTATTTTCTTGATGAGTTTAATATCTACATTCATTAGAAATAGTGATTTATAACTTCCCTTTCTTTAAAAAATCTTTGAGAATCTTATATATGCATGCAATATATTTTTATCAAGTTCACACCGCCCTCCCCCACTCATCTCTTCAGCTTCTCCCCTCATTCCCTGGCATGGTCCTGCCTCATGTGATGGCCCCTCCCACCTACCCTCCCTACTGTCATGAGAGTTTAGATTGGATCTTCCTTTCGGGAGCATGTTGACAAGGGCTGTCTCTTCATCCCTCTATTCTCCAGATTAAGGTCAGTGATGCTTAGGGAAGGCAAATGAACTATATACAATGTTTCACTTCAGCTTAGTGAGGAAAGGACACTAGTGAGAGCATCCCGAGACCAGAATTTTAAACATGTATCTACGCTATTATTACAGCCCTAGAACAAATAGTTTAGCTTGTTGGCAGTTCAGATTTCTTACCTAAAAATTCATTTGGTCTAGGTGAATTCTGAAGTTCATTTTAGTTAGGAGATTTTATAGTTCTATATTGTATTTCAGTTTCTGTAGCTGGCAGTGTAACTCAGTGATAGGGAAACTGCCTAGCATGTGCCAAGTCCGATAGATTCAATCATCAGTAGTACAAAAATTTAATTTCTGGATATAAATGCTACTTGCAGAATCCCATCTCAGGATGCTGTTGGACAGGGATTTTCAATTGTTTCTCATCATACATTTCTTGTTTCCTTCCCACCCTCCTGTCCAAGGGTGATTCAAGGAAGTTCCCTCAATCCACCAAATGGACACTTCAGTCAAATTCAGATCACCCAGCTCTCCTATTTCTTGTCTTTGACCCACAAAGAACTGTGGAATGACTCCAGGTAAAGAGAGAGAAAAAAAGTCCCCAGTGAAGAATGGGGCCCTGGGTAAGAGGCGTGGTTGTTCTAAAAAAAAAAAAAAAAAAAAACAAAAAAAAAAAAAACAAAAAAAAAACTGCTTTGTAAAGAGGGATGAGGAACACTCTCGATTCTCAGAAAAGCTCCTGAAAGGATTTGGGAGGCAAAGACATGCAGAGAGAGTGTAACAGGGAACTTATATAAAGAACATTGACAAGAGAAGTTAAATCTGCCTCCCATGATCTCTCTGCTCTAGAGGAAAAGTCCCAGGCTAACCACTTGACTGAATTAACAGATGTTGATGGCCCAGACTTCAGCATTCTCTGTAAAATGTGGAGAAGATCCATATGAGGCAGAGTTCTTCCTCTTTGTTTCTCAGGATGGGGTGCAGTTATAAGCTTCCCAGGGGGACTGTGTCCTGTGGTTTGTGTGCTTTTCCACAATGATAAAGGGGTTCATTCTGTGGTGAGGCCTTTCAATTTTATTTTATTTTCTAGGAAAGGGACTATGGTAATTTGGGATGAGAGGTTTTTGTTCATCTTTATATTTTTAGAGATGTATAAACCATTCCTCCTAATGAATGAATTATAGCACCTCTAATAATGCCAGTGGAGGTGTGGGACACAGGGGCTCATGAGAAGTGCTGTGTAGAAAGAAAACCCAGTACATCACATTGCAGAATGCTTCATGTGAGAGCTGCCACATAAGGACATTGTTCAAGGTAAGAAAGTTGTAATTTGGCAAACCTCAGCCTCTGGAAGGAGATCAGAATGCTTCTGGGGAATATGGGTTATTCTTGTGCTAAAGGGGACATGTGACTATTAATTAAACTGAGTATAAGACAAAGCAATGCACTCACCATTCGTACAGAAATGCATAAGCTCGTGGATGGTGGCCAGTCTCTTAGTGCTGTTCCATGGAGGGGGCAGAGGGAACTGAAGGAATTCCCACAGCGGCAGCTTGGACTGCATCTCCTGCTCAACTTCAACTGGGTCAAAATTCTTTTGGTCCTTACAAAAAAGAGAGGGGGTGACATGACAGAGGCCATTAATGCGAGCTGTTGAGTGGCTTATGCATATGGAGAGGGCTGAACACTATACCTCTACACTCAGCTGAAAATGGGGGAGGTCAGGGATAACTGAGGGCAACAAACAGCAGTATTTGAGATAAGGTCAGAAAAGCTAGTTTTCACCTTTTCAGAAGCTCCTGGAACACAGAAACAACTGAGCCTTTGTTCCTGGGACAAGCTGCTGAGTTCCTCATAGACTTATCTGTCCCATTTGAGATCCTTCGCTGGCTTACACTCGTATCTCATGGTAGCAGATATTTAAAGCAAACACCCATAATGTTTTTCAAGATACAATTTTTTTTATGTTCATGTGTGTATGTCTTTTTGTGGATGCCCATGGAGGCTCTGGAGCTGGAGTTACACACAGTTCTGAGCTGCCTGACGTGGAACTGAACCTGGGTCTGCTGGACCAGCAGCAAGTACTCTTAACTTCTCAAGCACTTCTTCAGCACCAGACCATAAAGTTTTAATGCAAATCCAGTAGTGATGATAGTGAAGTCAGTGGTTAGCGCCACCTCTGTGCTTAGGCAATGACATATTTCTCCCATATCAACCCCTGTTTTCTAAGGCATCTATTGTATACCCTATAGCTCTTTAGCATTGGTTGATAAGATCATCCAATGAGATGCCCCCAACTGATGAATCATAAACACACCTTTTCACATCAGCTATGGGAGGAAGGTGGCCTACTTAGTACCTTCAGTGCATACTTCTTATGGGCATGGGCGTCATGGTAGTTCAGAATGAGAGGGCCTTTGGGCACTGCTTTGCTGTCACTTTCTCCTTCAGTTAGAAATATCTCATGGAGATTCTAGTGAAATTAAAATAATATCAATTTAATTAGGGAATGCGTCCTGTTTTTCCAAGCACAAAGACTTTGATTCACTCATGTTCTGACCTTCTTTTCCTTCTCTGATAGGCAGAGCGAAGGCAGAATGGACACAATATGAGCTGCAATTCTGTAGTCCAACCCATCTGCCCTGGGTGCTGGCTCCACCAGACTCGGGGGGACGAGGTCTTCTTCAGTTGCTATAACCTATTGAGGAAAACACTTGGAAGTGAGTGGGTTAATAGTTCTTTGCTGATACATTCCCATTGCTCTTAGCAAGGAGGAGGCATGTCCATTGAAATATTGTTGGCAATGGAAGCAATGTATCCCTGATGACAAAAATAAAAAAGAAAATGTTTGCAATCCACACATTAGATATAATTTTGATACCTGGATTAAAATGATAATACCAGCTAGAAGTAGAAAGCAATAAACTTTACAATAGTAAAAGTTACAATACTGACTATTTAAGTATTTATTCTTTCTCATAAGTCCTGAAAATAGTGCTCATAGAACTTTGGATTCAATATATACTTAAGCAGAGTGTTTACCACCTGCCAGGTTCTGTGTGGCACCTGCACATATATTAAGTCCCATGAATCTCACTGCCACTATCTGGCACATACATTATTTTCTATTTGATATAGAATAAAACAAAGGTGAGTGACTTAATTGTTTAATCCAATTCTACATGTTTTAAACTGGGGAATACGGAGTTCAGGCCAAGTCCATGTTTTTTTCTTTCAAATTAAGAAAAATGGAGAGTAATGATGTAAGTAATAGATAACAGTTACCTTGATGTAGGCAAAGCAAATTCTAGAAGGATCAAATACCTTATTCAATTTTGCTTGGGTAGCAAGTAAAAGAAGCTGAAATATAACCAAACACCTAACATAAACATCTGATGAACCGTCTTCCCTTTGGCCTTTAAATATTAGCATCATTTTCTAATTTTGCAGTTTTCTACAGATTGATCAATTTGTGACACTTTGGATCTGTTATTTGGAACTGGGGGAGGGGAGTTGCTGCCTTGTACTCTAGAGTAGTTAGCGGCATACTCGGCCTCTGTGTGTTGCTAGCGGCACCCCTCCCATTATGTGAACCCAGCTCCTCTACTCCCAGCAAAATAACTCTCTGTTGAGAATTACTGCTCTGGGAGAAAAGAATCCCAGTTTCTTGATCTTTGATAAATACTCAGTCCTTCAAAACATTCATTACTGCTACTAATTCTTATCTCCCAGTTATCCATGGATTTGTTGACATCATAAGGGGACAATTAAAACTGCTCTGAAAAGCCAAACCCTCACTCACATCTAGTCCTGAAAAATGGCATCCCATTGTTTCAACATTTGGTTTTCTCACCCCTCATCTCTCGGGTCTTTATTCCTCCCACACATATCTATCTGTTAGCTGAGGGGCAGGTGGGGCTCATCTGCAGGCCCTCTTCTTAACTGGAATTTAGTAGATACTTATGGAATAGTCACTGTTTTAAGTTTATTTGAATGAAACTGAATCTATGTTAAATAATGTCACAAGAATTGAAAGAAGTTTTAGAGACTCAAGTTTTTTTCCAAAAGCATTGATATAATGAAACTATTAGTGTTAGCTGTCTAAAAAATAAAGTCAGTACACATTAAAAAAAAAAATACCCTGGAGGTAGCAGAGATGTTAGAATCTAAAAAAGACTTTAAAGGAAACCTTGAATAGGTAAGGAGAGATGACTCAGTGGTTAGGAATGCTTCCTGGCCTTCCAGAGGATCTGAGTTAGGTTCCCAGCACAGAGGTCTGGAGGCCTACAATTGCCTGGAACACTGCTGCAGAGAGTCTGTTACCCTCTTCTTGCCCCTGAGAACACACACCTGCCCAGTGATAAACACATACACATCATTAAAAATAAGGTCTTTTAAAATAAAAAGGGATGCTTTTACATTGTCATCTATTGCCAAGTACGTGCCAGGAAGAGAACATCTGTGACCTAAGGACAAGAAGAAGCCATAGTAGAGTGAATCAGAGAACTTAAAAATTACAAACATTGCTTGCTAAAACAAAACTTCAGTAGCAGACTAGACCCCATGGAATAAAGAAACAGCACTGAGTTAAGCTAGAAATCCAAACTCAAGAAAGTTGAAAGAAAATTTGAAGATCAAGTGGAAAATCCTGAAATTTCAACATCCATCCAAGTAGCACTTGAAAATAGAAGTGACTTCCTGACTATCCACTCAGTGAGTTGGCAGCTCGGTGTCTTAGTTAGGGTTACTGTTTATACTATGAAGCACCAAGACCAAACAAAGGTCCTATCTGGGGAGGGAAGGGCCTATTCAGCTATGCTTCCATATCATAGTTTACTCTCAGAGGAGCTAGGACAGGAACTGAGGCAGAGCAGGAATGAGGAAGCGGGGTGGATGCAGAAGCTATTGGAGGGGTGTTGCGTACTGGCTTGCTCATCATGATTTGCTCTGCCTGTTTTGTTATAGAACCCAAGACCACCAGCCCAGGGATGGCACCACCCACAATAGACTGAATACTTCCCCATCAGTCACTAATGAAGAAAATTCATAAGCCCACTCCCTAGATTCTGTTCCCTAAAACCTAGTCCACCACCAGTCCCTACCATACCAGCCCTGAGGCCAGGCCCTGCCCGAAAGCCTGGGAGATTTCCTGCTACTGCTCAGTTTCAGACCACACAAGTCAGAGAAACAGAGACCCTCTGCAGCACTGAAGGCTAAGCTTCCAACTTGGACAAAGACTAGATTAGAGGTTACATTCATCACCAGAAATCCAGGCCACAAAGACTAGAAGACACAAGAGAAAACAGGAAACCAGAAAACAAAATATTACCTAAGAAATATAAACTCAGAAATTAGGACCTAGACCTAATAATCATCCCAAACCCAAAAGGCTAAACACCAGAGTAAGAATACAATCAAAGCCCAGCTATCCTATAACAGCAAGTTGTGAATGTTCTAACGCAGCCAAAACAGGAGAACATGACCTTAAGAAACAACTTTATGAAGATGGTAGAAGTCCTTAAAGAGGAAATGAAAACTCTTTTAAAGAGATTGAGGAAAAGACAACAAAAAAATTAAAAATCACTAAGTACTTTAAAGAATGCCAAGAAAGCTAAGAAAAAACAAACAAACAAACAAACAGATGATGGTAGCTATCCAAGACCTGAAAATCAAAATAGAAGCAATAAAGATAACATCATCTCAAGAAATTCTGGAAATGGAAAATCTGGGTAAGGGAACAGGAACTACAGATGTGTTGAAGATACCATAGAAGAAACAGATTCATGGTCAAAGAAAATGTTAAATCTAAAAAAACTCCTAAGACTAAACATCCAGGGAACCTGGGACACCGTGAAAAGCCCAAATCTAAGAAGAAGAGGAAAAAGAGAAGGAGAAGAATTCCAGCCTAAAAACCCAGAACATATATTTAATAAATCATAGAAGAAAATTTTCCTAACCTAAAGAAGGACATGCCTATACAGGTACACGAAGCTTACAGAACCCAAATAGAGTGGATTGTCCCCATGCCGCATAATAATCAGAACATTAAACACACAGGAAAAGAAAGAATACCAAAAGCTTCAAGGGGAAAACGACAGCTAACACAAAGGCAGGCCTTTTAGAATTCCAACTGACTTCTCAGTGAAGACTCCAAAAGCCAAAAGGGCCTTGACAGATGTCTTGGAGACTCTGAGAGACCACAGATGCCAGCCAAAACTACTATACAAAGCAAGAGTCTCAATCACTATAGATGGAGAAAAAAATATATTTCATGATACAGTAAAATGTAGACAATATCTAGCCACAAATCTAGCCCTCTAGAGGGTACTAGATGGGAAACTCCAACCCACAAAGGGCAACAAGACCCATGAAAACACAAGTTAATGTCCCTCAATATCTTCTTTTTTTTTTTTTAGATAGAATTTTTTTTCTTTATTTATTTTGTATTTATCAAAAAAAACTAGTAAAATGAATTTAAAATGCTGAAAAGTTAACAATAACTATAAAGAGGATAAGAATCATATGCATGGCTTATCAAGGGTGATAATGCAAATAAGATTGCTACACATATATTTACTTTGTGTTCAGCTTTCCCTATGAATTTTTTTTCCCCATCCCTGTATATTCTTATTCAAGGTCCCTTCCCCCTCCCACTGTTGGAGACTGACCTAGGACTATTTAGAATTTCCTGTTCCTTGGATGAAACGTCCTTGGTAAATTACTAGCTTTGCAAAAACAGGCTTCTTGGAGTCCTTCAAGATTAGGCGTCCTTAGTTAGTTACAGAAGTGAGCTTCATGGAGTCTCCCATGATAAGGTGTTCTTCGCTAAACTGCAGGCCTTGCAAAAAACGGGATGTCCTTGGCCCATCATACAATGTACGTTTAGATAGGGCTTCAAACAGTAATCAGTCAGCTGCAGAATCATGGGACCAAAGAGATCCTGCCCACCCCGACTTCCTCTGATAATTTTTCACTCTCCTCTTCGGTTAACTCCCCTCTCTCTGCTTCCCCTCTCTGCCTGGAGCCTTGCACTCCCCTCTCTCTGCTCC